>QKQZ01005944.1:0-58838 GCA_003595255.1 Solenopsis fugax | reverse complement strand
AACGCCGCGAGGAGGTGAGAGAGAATGCCGGCGTATTTTACTGTACTTTATACGTCTTAACGACGTTTTTTCTTCCCGATAAAACATCTCGAGGAGAATCCGATTCTTCGCACTTCGTGACTCGCTCCGTTTGAACGAGTCGCGATCATCGCAAGGTGTCGTCGTCGGGATGTCGAGGCTGCTGATCATCTCTGCATTGAAACCTTTGTAACAATTATGATACGAATAGGTCCGGTTTTTCATTATCTGATTAACTAATGGTTAAATTTTATCTGATGTTTTACCCAATGGACTTCATCCATGATGATGCCACAGGTGAAGCTTATTGGCTAAAACTCGAGGGGGTAATCACTCAGAAAATAGGTGTACACTGGACTGCGGACTTCAGTTGATCTCATCGGATTTTCGTCGAAATTCATTGTTATTTATTACGATTGCTAAAAGACCTTCCTAAAAGNTATTTATTACGATTGCTAAAAGACCTTCCTAAAAGAAGGTCATCAAAAGTCTCTCTTTAGTAACTGATTAATTGATTTCAACCAAAAATTCGTTATAAAAGCCAAAAATTCATGGTACACATGAAATTCATCAAATTATACCGGACTTCATCGGACTTCAAGGAATTCAACGGACTTCTAATAGGTTGTACACCAGAATTCAAGAGTGGTTACCCCCTCGCTAAAACTTCAAGCTAAGTTTAATCATAAGTTAACTAGATAATGAAAAACCGGGCCATAGTCGCAGAATTTGAATGTTTTTAATTACAACTTCACTCTCAGCGGTGCCAGGACTTGGGACGAAGCGATTATGCATCGCGCGCCGTCGACGAGCAAGTCTCGAGGGGGGAGGATTTGTCACCTTTTTATCGACGCCGCTGCCGAGCACGTAAAGCATAATAAAGTACACGGGTACTGTCCCCGGGGCTATCGCCATTATTCCTCCCGATGAATAAGCGAGGGCCTCGGCATTGTGTCGAAGGTGCATTACGACGTAACGTGAGCGGCGCGCGCGCGTCCGGCGCATCCCGATGCTCACGACCGATACGCGGGGTACTTTTGTAAAGACATCAGAAAAAGACGCCGCGCTCTGTACCATTTAATTTTCGGCGATTAATCAGTCTAACGATATCGATTATATCGCGGCCAATAAAATGCGGCGTAATAAGGAGCCAGAGATGCGTATGCGGTTGTGCGTCTCGCACAACACAGGAACTCCGATATTAATCGCGAGGCAAGAGGAGCAGGGAGAGAATGAAAAAGGGAGAGAGAGAGAGAGAAAAAAAGTTACATCTGCAACTGTAAATCAATAAACGATACTTGGCGGGATGGTACCACCCTATGCCACCGGCATCAGTGAAAAATATATCGCGGGACGCGCCGCGGAATTGTTCGACAGCCACGAGTAATATACCCGGCGCGCGTACTTTTTCCGGGCCGGTCGTTACTTAGTAGCTTATTTATTTTTGCATAGATAATCCGCGCGAGATACGGAACGAGATGTGGGTGGAGCGCATGTGCTTGAGTCACGTGTGATTAAGCGATGTTATCCGCGGTTCTCGGTGCCGTCGCACCTGTATCCTCGGAACGCCTACGTCGAGAGGAGACTCTCCGCCTCGCCTGCGGTCTGTCTTCCTTCATCCCTGAAGCTTGCGAGGATCGACGGCCCTGGAGATTGTCCTTCACTTGAAAAAAAAAAAAGAAAATATCATAGATCGAGAATCTATAAATAATTCCTAATTCCTTCATAGAATCGAAGACTATTTTTGCGCTATTATGCGGATTTATCTAACAAGTTAAATTCATGATTTTAATTCGGGATTAGCCAACCCTTTTTTTCGAATAAATGATCACTTGGGATGAAGGAAGCTTTACGCCCCATTTCAAAATTATAGAATAATCAATCATGTGGTAAAATTAATAACAATGATTTTGATTAAAAACAGGTTTTTTAATTATATTATATAAATATAAAAATTATGCATACCAAGTATTTTTCAAAAATAAAAATAAACATTTATAGAAACTTTTTATGTTGTATAAACGTCAAGATATTAATAGCTTATAATTTTAACTTCATTCAAATTCATACTATTAATTCGAATTTATAATATAAATTCTAATCATACTTGATTTGATTGATTTAATAACGTAAACGATTATTTGGGTTTTCTATAATTTCAATAGATTTGATACTATGAATATATGAGTGTAATTTGTTTCTATTGTATAAGTTGGATCTCAGACTCTTCGAATAAAAGATGGGTATGGATTTTGGAGTAAAAAGAAATTTGCTGCAACATAAGCTTCATTTTTCTAACATTGAGATGTAAAAAAGGTTTCCCAGGTAATAATTCTCGGATTAAGGATGGTTTTGAAAAGGAATGAAAAATAATTAAAAGAGGTTGTACAAACAGATGGAGTACTTGTGATAGTTATACTTGAAGCCGACAGATATTATTCACTATATGACTCAATAGCGGATACTCTATGTCACAATTTATTACTGTTTCACGAGTAACGGTTCATGCAACATTCTGTGAATTAAGTGATACAAGCATCTACGCGATGTCGGGTATTATTCAATGCGCTCCTTTGTGCGTTTCGCGGAAAGCCGCGGCCCGTCGGCCGCGTAAGTTTGCATACAACGATGCACAACCGGGTTACGAACATTGTTGCAATCTCTCTCTCGCGCCTTTTTCATCATGTGCCACAATGTCGGCGTATTTTATCGTTCGCCACGCACGGGAATAAGCGGTTCGATGGCCGATTGAGTATCGGGAAACGATAATAACAGCCCGTTTCCACGGCGGTATTGCTAAAAGTATCGGATAATTATCGCCGCGGCGAGAGTTACATGCACACCTGCCAGCGCGTATATGTATGCTCGTGGGCGTACCGCAGCGTGTGCCTTTTGGAAGGTAAAAAGAAACGCGTACCGCGCCACGCCGATAGTTCTGTCTCATGTACCGCCGTATTTATAATTGCGCTTTCCGTCGCGCGGCGACCGATAGCGGTTCCATACAGAGAATACAAGCGGAAGACTAAGGAGGGGATGCGGTGAGTCAACGGGTGCGCTTTGGCTCCCGTGTTCTTTCCTCGCAGCCATTATCCTGTTTATCAGCTCGCATGAGGAAGAGACTGTTCGACGCAAAGAGAAGACACCGAGTTTGGTGTTTCGTTGCATGGGATACGGCGACGGATTTCAATATGCACTTGTAACAGCGTGTAATGGAAATAAAATCTCTGGCGCAATTGCGACAAAGACGATTTCTTCCTTCTTCCGTAGAACAGTCGGACATCTTGATTAGAAATAAGAAATAAGGAAGAATAATCTATTTCCAAGTTGCAGAAAAAAAATTAGTCCAATCAACAATTCATTGTTTCATATATAAGCAAGAATATAAAATCTCCTTGGAAGTATTTATAATCTCAAAGAGACATAATTTGCTAACATAAAGAAATTTTGTTTCTTCATGTAAGCAAATTATGTCTGATCAAGATTATCAAATTCTTCCAAGAAGATTTTGTACTCTTGCTATGAATTGTTGATTTGATAGTCGTTTTTTTCTGTGTGGGCATATTTTACGACAAATTCTTTTTTTATGTCTACATTAATTTGTTTTATATTTTATCTTATAATTCATTGTGTGTACTGGTCCTTAAGAGTCAGCCTTGAGTATATTGCACGTACACACGTGCAAGCGGACGGCGAAGTATCAATGTCGCCGTATTTCGCGCGCGGCAAGTCGGCATTCGCGATATCGTCGGCTTAAATTAAGAGGGGGCCACGCTCGATTAGTCCCAGCGGCCGTCGCGCGCGTTCGTTCTCGTTAGTTATCGGCGTGTACAACCGCGGGCCCGATACCGGGACCGAAACCCGCCGTCGGAGCGACGCGGGAGGAACGCGAGGGAGCCGGTGCCGCGGCGTATCTCGTGATTCAGTAGCGTCTTACCCCGGGACTTACAGGAAACCGAGTAATGCAGTACTCGTGTACCGGCGTCGATACACCGGGAGGGCTGCCTCTCGATCGCTCGCGCGAACGCCGCTCAATAAGAAAACCGCTATCTCTCTCTTCTTGTGCCGCCGACGGTATCGGAGCCGACCGGTGCCAAGATCGGTCTAATGTCAGTAGCGAATGTCGGCGGTACTTTTGACCGGATTTGCCGGACCGTGGGCCTATCAATATGGTCTGACGACTGGATTTATAACGATCGCTTCCCTATATCTAACCGGTTGAAAATGGAATGATTTTTGTTTCAACTTCCTCATCCATTATAATTTTAATTCACGTCATTCTTTTCTTAATTTCTTGATTCGAGGAAAAACAATATTTTAACAATATTAAGGGATTTGCCTGCTTAACATTACCAGCAGTATTAGGATGTATCAGACATACGATCCCTGCAAAATAAATACAATTTGAAAATATGTTAATATTAACACTTGAAATGAATTATTTACATATGAAAGTTGTGTGGATAAGATTATATTTTTATTTAATAACATTTTTATCATTTATTTACTCTATCTGTTATTAAAAATTAAATTATTTTTTAAGAAAAATCTCAATTTTTTTGTGTAAATATTTTAAGTATTCAAGATGATTTATAAAGTTTTATTATGATTTAGTTATTTTATAAATAAATAAATTTTGTTTATTTTACAGAAATTATCTTTGCATCGCAATAAAACTTTATATAAATCATCTTGAACATTTAACGTAATTAAATTTAGAAAGTCTGATTTTTTTTCATTATTTATTTCGTTATTTCATATTATTAATTATATTTTCATTAGAGTACATGTCTACTTTTTATTGAAATAACTTTTTATCCAGATAGAAATTTTTTCTATTACTTTCAAATACAATATAAAACGATCTGTAATTTTTTTAATGTTTTGCGAAATGTCCTATACATCTTTAAGTATTTTCTGTACAATTCGCAAAAATTTGTTATTTTGGTAGATGAATTTATTACGATTTAATTTATTACGAATTTATCGAGTCTCGCATTTGTGCGATTTGCTTCCCGGCGGAGTTCGAAAATTATTGAGCTTGGAGAACGCCGATTAATTACGATCAAATCAAAGCACGGAGTAGATAATTATGTAGTTGTTATTCAACCCACGTCAATTATTTCTTTTTTATTCATTGTCGGATACTAAATTATATAGTACGTAAGCAGGTTTGCAGGAACCAAAGTTCTTTGTATATCAACTATCGAGATAAAATATGCGACATACATTTTTTTGCAGACTTGTTTAAATTATTAGCTGAGAATTAATTTCCATTCATTTCGTAAGCGATCTTTAATTATTATGCGCGATAGTCACTGTTTCGTTTCACAAATTGAATCGTTGAAGCAAAACGTTGAACCAAATTGATCTTGCATCTTTGACAGAAATTGCTTCAATAGGATACGACCATGGTAGACAAAATCTGAGCAGAATACTTTAATTACGTAAACTTGGGTGTGCGAATGAAAATGAAAACACCATAAACAATGTGCAAGTACCTTGTTTTTATTGCGTGTTTAAACCACGCCTGATAAAATTAACATACTTATCATTTTATCACCGATGTGTGCAAAAGAAACGAAAGCGCGCGCGCTGCCGCACGGCGATATATCGGAAATCGCATGCGTTCCATTTCCAGGATAATAGACTGCCTCATTTATTCCGCCCCAATTCCTCGACCGCGCCCGACCGAATAAAAAGAGTGTTTATCAGCTTATCAGCGGCGGGGGTAAAAATTTCGCTAAATAACAACATCGGCAGCCCCAGGCATCCAGAATAGAAGAGTGCCTTTATTTATTCGCCTTTAAAGTGACACGCACCCGCGCCCGCGTGCGATAAAATAATTACGCGGCACGGCTTTATTATCGCGCCACAGGTATCGGATCTGCAATTTCGCACGGCCGATTTCCGATCGGTACCGCCTCGTTCGGTTTATAATACAGCGCGGTGCCATTTTATTTGGAGCAATGCGTGCGCTGGGTCGAGCTCACGCTGTGCAACCGAGAAAATGTTTCTGCCGCGTCGAGAAATATTACCGTGTTCGCATGCGCATTTTCTTAAGAGACATTATTTTTTTCGCGCGTGGCCGAAGGAATAACTGTCATCTTAATGTGCCGGGGCGCGATTAAAGGCTGCGCATGTGCGCAGTGTGATTTTGATATTACGTTGGTGCTCTGATAAAAAAAAAAACTGCTCGCACTGTTTCATAACTTTCTCGCACTCGTACGCACCCGGATACGTCTGAATATGAATCGTTCTACGACAGCACGACAGTTTTTATGAAAAGTCAAAGAAACGTATTCTACATTTCCATTATTTATGCTTGCTACACAGTAAAAAATAAAATGTTAATTTTAACATTTTTTGCATGTCCCAGAAAGTCCACTCTAAATTTTAAGTTAAAATAACTCTTATTCATCGTGTTACTTATTGACAAATTAAAAGTGTTAAGTAATTGACACAATACTTAACATTTATTTTTGTTATTATGACTTTAATGTGATGTATATATAAATTATGTGTTACATATAAATTATTTAAAAACTGCATGGAAGAGTAGTTATAATAACTCATAGGAAATGTTAATAGAACATTTTCGTTCGTATCTTCAAATAATGATGTTAAATTAACTTTGAGACATGTTGATTATTTGAAATAATTGTGTTAAAAGTACTCGAAATAATATTCCATTTCTAAGAGACATACATAAAGTGTTAATTTATAAAGTTGACATAAATGTAACACATGAAAATATTATAAAAATAATAACATATCAGTGGTATGTTAATTTTACATTGATGTAGTAATCAAAACGTGGTAACACAAGAAAATTTTAACATATGGACGCACAATTTCTTACTGTGTACTATTATTATACCGCAAATTCTTTGTAAGTCGATGGATCGCGGAACCGAGTGAACACGAGAGAGATGACCGCCGTTACTAAAAACCTCACTCCCGTTACGCCTACGCGTGTAAAACCCGAAAGCGCACCACGTGCGCGCGTTCGCCATATGCGTGCCGATATTCCAGTTAAGTGCATCGTTCGTTCCCAGCCTGAATCTCCGATCGCACCTGTATCGGAGATCGGCATCCAAATCGGCGTCAACGCGGCTGGTGCTCGGTGGAACGCGCTCGCGTTACAAGGGCGGAGGAATGGAAATATCGCGCGAACACGAGCCTCGCATTCTTCGCTTAAGTGAATTCCGCGACGAGCACGCGGGTGTCGAAAACAGGCCGAGATCGAACGGGCGCGTGTGCGTTTGGCGCCTTGCATCGGTAGGGCTGGTTTACGCTCCGTATGAGACGAAGCGTCCGATGGAGGGAGCTGAAGGGAATCGCCGGAAACCGCGCGACGGACACACGACGGCGACGAATGACAATGTGGCTGCGATACGCGACCCACTCGCGATGGCATTTAGCAACGCATTACGCGCTGTGTCGCGCACGAAACGACGACAATATACTTGTCAAGTTTCCAGCTACGATAATGACACGTATGAAATGCATTTATCGCGTCACCTGATTTTTGTAATAGTGATTTCTATCGCTGTGTATGACGCAATGTAAAAGCTACGGAAAGCTGAGTTATGAAATAGCCTACTCTCTAAATCCGAAGTAGTGAAATCTGACTGATTTGCAGTGCTATATTTATAACTGTGATCATCGGTGACTATTCGCTGTCTTTCAGCGATTTCGATTGAGAGAGGGATACTATTACTGTAATCGGAATCAGTGCACACATATCACTGACAGTTATATAAGTGTATCATTGAATTCACTGTCTTTCAGCGAATAATATACTGATTTTGATTTAGAGAGAGAATAGTATCAAACGTGGGGGAGTCTTACGCAGCTTTACGAGGAACGTTCGGGAAAAAAAGGGTTGTCGACGCGAGCAGGTACGCGCGGTGTCACGGTTACGACACGGTTCTTCATCGCCTCGTTACGCGGCCGTCCAGCATTAGCTTCCTTCGCCTCCGGGTGAGCCTATCCTCCAGCGCGTATTCAGGCGATCAATTGACGCGCGACATAACTCCACATCGAGGATGCCGGGGGCTGGTACATAGAACCACACTTAGTGAATATATATCCGGTAGATGCGGGAGAGACAGAGAGCGGCAGCCCAAGAGCGATGCCTGCTTCGTCGCCTTCGTCTTCCTCCTCCTCCTCCTCCTTCGAGGTTGAGGCTTCTACTGGCGCACAGAGGCAGTGTGCGGTAGCCACCTTTGACCTCTTGCTACGCAGGGACGCACCGATCTTCGCGAATTTCTATGTAAACTCGTAAAATTATCCTTTCTGTATCTACCGTGCGCCAGAGAAAAATAATATATCGATTAACTCTGCATATACGTTGCTGTTTTTCGGCACCTTCTCTTCACACGTTGGGTCACGATACTTCTGAGTTAATTTTTATTATAAGTAAAAAAACTCTTCGATAAATCATGTACTATAACATCTCTAGGAATCTCTTAAAAGAATTGCATATAAAATATTATAACTATAATTACAATCTTAGTTTTTCAAAGAAAAGAAATGCACTGGGTCATTCGTATTGAATCGTGTGTGCAGACTGTACAAAGAGAGAGAATGCAGATTTTATATGTTATTTTCCGCCATTACTTACATTGCCATTACTTCGTTGGTTTACAGCGATGATTTCGTAACTCAGCTAATGGTTTTCTTGTCTAAAATTATAGCTATAAATAATTATATACTTTCTTTTTCAATCAAGATTCTAGAAGAAGCATGTTAAAGGTGCAGCACGAATGCACCGCAAGGCGGAGATGAAACGGCGTTTTACAAAATCTTCACTTTTATCACGAAATTCGTGTCCGGCGGCGATCCATAGAAATTATGCGACGGGGTCGTGCTTTCACGTGGGCGCCTCGCGAGTTTCCGGAGAAGTTACGATACGCGGTTGATCTACGGACAACAATTAAGCACGGCTTTATAAATACCGCGCTCACGCGGTTTGCCAACGTAACTCCTTCGTCCGCCGGAGGCAACGTAATGGCGCCTGAAAGATGCGTGCCTGGCCTCTAACGCGCGTAGGTGAACCTACGCACCCTATGAGAACCTCATCTTCACCGATGTATACTTTCGCTCGTCCCCTTGCAAGAAGAAGCGAGTGGAAATTGGTTAGCGAAGTCGGAGACAAGTCAACGGCTTTCTAATAAATCGGCAATTGTTCGGAATATATGCGTGCTTCATATATCAACGGGAACTCATTAATAAACGGTTTCAAGTTTCCCAGGCGAAGTCTTCCTACTTTGAAAATTTATGCGTCATGAAAACGATTAGCCTACATGAAAAAGAAACCATGTGTCTTTATCGAAGTTGTATAAAGGAAAGTTTCTAAAGAAATTTTTAAGAGAGAAACGATGAAGATATTACACAATGTTGTATTAATGTATTATAACAATGTTACGTAACAATGTAAATATCAATTGCTGCACAGAAAAAAAATTAATATCAAATCAACAATTCATTGTTTCATATATAAGTAAGAATATAAAATCTTCTTGAAAGAATTTGATAATCTTAATCAGACATAATTTGCTTACATGAAGAAAATTTTTCTCTTCACGTAAGCAAATTATGTCTGATCAAGATCAAATTCTTTCAAGAAGATTTTATATTCTTGTTTATATATGAAACAATGAATTGTTGATTTGATACTCATTTTTTTCTGTGTGGAATGAAAACGTGAACTTTTAAATTTTGGTTCAAGCAATCCATACGTTTATTCTCAAACTGTGGACAGAAAAAAAATTAGTATCAAATTAAGAATTCATTATTTTTTGTATATAAGCAAGAATATAAAATTTTCTTGAAAGAATTTATAATCTTAAACAGACATAATTTGCTTACATAAACAAAATTTTTCTCTTCATATAAGCAAATTATGTCTGTTCAAGATTATAATTTCTTCCAAGAAGATTTTATATTCTTGTTTATATATGAAACAATGAATTGTTGATTTGATACTCATTTTTTTCTGTGTGGAATGAAAACGTGAACTTTTAAATTTTGGTTCAAGCAATCCATACGTTTATTCTCAAACTGTGGACAGAAAAAAAATTAGTATCAAATTAAGAATTCATTATTTTTTGTATATAAGCAAGAATATAAAATTTTCTTGAAAGAATTTATAATCTTAAACAGACATAATTTGCTTACATAAACAAAATTTTTCTCTTCATATAAGCAAATTATGTCTGTTCAAGATTATAATTTCTTCCAAGAAGATTTTATATTCTTGCTTATATATGAAACAATGAATTGTTGATTTGATACTCATTTTTTTCTGTGTGGAATGAAAACGTGAACTTTTAATTTTGGTTCAAGCAATCCATACGTTTATTCTCAAACTGTGCACAGAAAAAACAATTAGTATCAATCAAATCAAGAATTCATTATTAGAATATAAAATTTTCTTGGAAGAATTTATAATCTTAAACAGACATAATTTCTTCTAAGAAGATTTTATATTCTTGCTTACCATATATATGAAACAATGAATCTTGATTTAATACTAATTTTTTTTTCTGTGTGCCATTCATCATTCGCACATTCCTATGAAATTCCGAGTCCTCTACGATTATCAAATTTCTCAAATGTAATGTGTGGTGGCATACTTATCGCTTCTTCAGCCAGTCATATCATCCAAATTTATCTGGCATCACAGTCATATTCGTAACGTCCCTACTATCTCTCATACAAGCTATGTTTGCCATAGGTGCTAGTTTCTCGCATGTCGAGCTTCTCGTCCCGCGGCGAGGCGATTCCTCCGAAATAACGTGGCGTCCGTGTTGGGGAATATTCAAATCGTCTCCTCTAGTATCGGGTATCGGCGCTGGCTCGCGGCCATAACCACGGGCGGAATAATTTCGAGCCGCGCGCCGCGTGCTGCACACGATAATAAATGCTCGCGCGTCACGAGCCCCTCACGTGCGTGAGGCTCGATCTCGAGCGTCTCGGGCTTCAGCATTTTATAGTGTTCCTCTTTCTGCCTATGCCTATGCACGTACGATAACGCACGCTTTTCCTCCGGCAATGTCACCGTTCGCGAAGGGCATAGCATTAACTGGCCGTTGCCCGCGCGCGCGAAGACGATCTTCTTCGCCCCCCGTCCCGTAACCGGCGCGGCGTCTCTTCGGCCTCTACGATCCGTCAAGGTAAAGCGGTAGTGGGTATACGGTAGCCGTCAGCGTGTCAACCGGTGACTAATGGATCCGCGCTGACGAGACGACGTTGGGTAGCGTGGACCCGGCGTAAGTAGCGTAGTCAGTAGCGGTGCCGGCGATCGGTATATAGCGTCACCTTATTATAAATAGATACTTAAGAGTATAGAGCTCGTGCTGCTCGCGGGACACGGAGATTCATCTTATCAGCCAAGGAGAGACATAAATTACGCCCGTCCAGTTTAATCCGCGCGATTAGGCAAGCGGTCCCTCGGTCGTCGGGCAAGCGGTCCCTCCGGCGACGAGCTTTATCCAAATTAAAACTGTTTTAAATGCGGAGAAAGTAAAATTATGGCATATACAAATGCTTTTTTATTTATTCCCGATTATTTAAGAGCCCGTTAGATAGACCTAGGAATTCAGGGCTCCACGACTTTAAGATACGAGAATAGAGAAATTGACTCGAGTATTTAGTTGATGCCTAATATCCATTTGGAATGGTGGAACCGAAGCCAAATCAAATGACTTAGGAAATTCTCGCCATTTGTTATCTTAAGTGCCATTTGGACGCGAGCGCTACGGAATATCTGTCAACTGACTTTTCTCGATACGTCACTTAGACGTAATAACGATTCCATGAAACGCGATACGAGATGTAATGTCGCCGGTAGAAGGCATTTAATGTTCCTGATAATAATGCGTGTTAAAGTTCGGATATCTAATCACTCGGTTATTGCCCCTCGCATTTGCCTCGGGCGATAGTGCACATCGTTTCGACATTGTGTTCCGGGAAAGTGTTTCTTCGGTGCACAATGTTTCTGCGAATCGACGAGATTATCTTTCGTTTATGCGGACCCACTCGGCACAATATATTTGCTAATCTGAGATATAAACGTCCGGTGAATTTACTCGTGACACGCGAATTTCAGCGAAATGATGTCCGGAGCGGTGACCTCACCCCGCGAGCGTGTCGAGATTGTCGTTAAGATACACGGCGACATTTCACGGGACCTTAAATCTTATATGTAAAGTCTAAGCGAAATGTGCGTCCCTGTCTCACGATCAATCGATTTGTGCGAACATTAACGATAATGCAAAAATTATGGGAATGGCTATTTGATAAGTGCCACCCTCGAAGAACGACATTCCTCTGTTTCCATGAAATTTCTTCCGGGTTCAATTATTTTGCGATATACTCGAGTTTGCTTGTGCCGGTTGAATAATTTAACCCTTTTTACTTTGGGTACAATCACGAAACTGCCTTTGATAGAACTTACCCTAATTGACTCGTTATTCTGATAAACGGGACATTAATTTCGAGCATATAAAACACAGGCGTGATACGCGAGAAGATACGGAAAAAAAATACAAGGAAAGGAAGATCCTTAAGAGAAAGAGAGTAGGCAGGTGATCAACGTTGCAATCATCAATGATTTATTTATCCCATGTGCTCGAGTGCCTATCCTGCCTCCGTGCTAATTCCTATTTTCGATGAGTCCAACATGATTCCTCCTTTCTCATTGCCTCTTCTTCTAGATTCAACCCTCGAGTAATACTTGATTTATCGTCGACCATGTCTTCTCTATCTTTTCCTATCTTTTGACTTGATATTGCGAAACAATTTTCTTCCCATCTCCCTGTTTTTCCTCGTCCACCTCTTCTTTTGCTTCTCTTACTAAGGCGGCCGACAGATGACAGGTTCTCATCTAATACAATTACGAAGAATCGCGGTTATTTACGAGACATCGAGCGTCATTGGCGCTGGAGAGGAGGGACCGATGATTCGAGCGGCTCCGGGCGACTAGGCGGCCCTGACCGTCCGACATGATTGAGAGCGCATAATGCGAGGTGTTGAGGCAGGTCGGGAATCGGCGCTAATGATCGGGCGTGGGTGCGAATTAAGCGACGGTGGCCGCGGAGGACGATGCGCCGACGACCTCGCTGCTCCGGGGATGAATTAAACGTGCGAGTCCACCTTTCACAATCAGCTAATCTTCCCGATCTCAGAAACCGAATATGGCGCGTACATACATGTAAAGCGTACTATTTGTTATTAGCTTAAGCATACGATGAAAATATTAATTTGAGAAAAGGTTTTATTGTAGAATCGATAATTTTTGTCAGTCTTATAATTCACATCCGCGTTCCTTGCTACACAGAAAAATACTAATTCTACTGCAAAGAAAAGCGATTATTTAATTTTTTTCCTTCTAGTCAATTATCTTTAACAATTATTTTTTGATAATTTTCTTAAAATATACTCATCATAACTTAAAAAAAAATTCATTATCATATATTAAAAAAATATATACAATAATATTTCGAAAAATTTATTATAAAATAATAAAATAATAATTTAATAATAAAATAAAATAAAATAATAATTTATATCGAAGAAAAATCAGAATAATAAGCAAATCGAATTTTTGTTTCAACTTAATTTAAATACTTCTTGAAGTATTAAATTACTACGATTCAGAATATATTTTGAATAAATTTGATGCTTATCATAAACTCACGATTTGCGGATAAACTTATAAAATATTTGAAATAAATAATATTTAGATTATTTAATTTATGTATATATTTTTCTGTGTCTATACTAAAGTTTATTTTAAGCAAATACTACTTAGTTCAAATAAATGATGAACGTATTTTAAAACTTTATCAAGAAAATATTCTTTTCAAAGATAACCATTATTTAAAAGAAGAAACATAAAAATTGACTGATTTCTTAACAGAGAATGACATTTTTCTGTGTGTAGCAATACTCAGTACAATTCAAACTTTAATTTGAGGGCTGCAATTTACGAGTTACTTTATTTTAACACGTACCGCTGTCAATCACATTAGGAGTTGTATAGAATGCCACCCATCACGAAAACACTTCATTAGAATGCGCGCGCGTTTCGTGTTTAAAGCAGACGAACATGATGTCTCGTGGCCCGGACAATCAGCGTGTGTGGTGATTACGCGTACATACTCTCCGATCGCCCATGCGCGCAACGCACCATCCAAGTCATCGTCGTCGTCGACGTCGTTTGTCTCGTGTTGAATGCATTTATTCTGAAGGAGCTGCATGCCGATGGATTATGTAAATCCACGGACGCATCGCTGGCTTTCCTTCGCCACTTGATTTCAATCACAACGCATAAAAACTGTTATTTAGAATAAAGTATGTAAGTAGATACGTTTAAATTAAAGAGAGATTACATTATTAAGAAGAGTTATCTGCCCTGCGAATATAGATTTACCGGCAATTATCGTAGACATTGCAACGATAACTGTGGGAAACAAATTACAATATAAATAACGAATTCCATTCTCGAGAATTATGCCAAGATTACTGCGATATTATTCACACGAGTACCCCTTCAATAATTTACCGATTATCCGCTCAATTATCGAGAAACGTACTCTTTCGTCGAGCAACAAAGGAGCCTCGTTTATCAGTCGTGTTGCTATCGTTTCAGCGCACGCATCGCATCTCTAGAACGCGCCACCGCCGCGCGACATTAACGCTCGGCTCATTTACATCAGGCGGCCGCTGTTAATTGGTATCGGATCTCAATTACGGCAGATTACGCGGCCTTTTTTCACCTGTTACCGCGAGCGAGAATGCTCGCAGCTCACAGCGATAAGGCGCTTATGACTGCCGCGAGCAAAACGCCGTTGCAACTTTCTTTCTGTCTCTTTCTTTTCCTCTCTCTCTCTCTCTTCTTTCCTCTCTGTTTCTTCTCTCGCCTTTTATTTTCGAACCACCTTTTCGCTTCTGCTTCCTCCTTCCCAGATTCAATTTATCGGGTCTTAAGATACGCACGGGAGTTCCACCACGGTGGTGGCTGCTTGCAGAAGGCGTCGTCTTTTTCACCTCCGCAAACGATCTCGCTCGTTTCCTTTTCTCGAAAAAAAAAAAAATCACCGCACCATAACTCATGCGACGTTAACAGAAAATTAGCATAGCGATCTTAGTTACCGGTTACGTGTGTACAGGGTGTTTCGTTCCGAATTTCGAGATCACGCGTACATTGCAATGTATAATAAATATAAAAAATAATATATAAGAAATTTTTTTTAGTTTCGAACGTAATAAATAAAGATAATAAATATCTTTCTAGACAGATGCATTTATTACACCGTGACATGTTCTTTCCAGATTTTTTTAAAGCTGCGATCTCGGAATTGAACTGAAACGACCTGCATGCGTGTTCAGTGTTCACTCGGCCATGCCGACTTGAGGTCGTTCGAACCGTGACGCGATCAGCCGACCCTATCCCGTCTCTTCTAAAGAGCGATTCGCGAAACGATCCAGTAATCGCACCTGCATATCGGTGGCGGAGCGCCCACGCAGATTCTTTCGCTTGGTGACGCGCAATCAGCCAAGCCGGTGTATTCCTTTGGAATTACACGATGCGGTCTGAGGTTAAGTGGCGGAGAACTATGAGGTTTTCCCTCGTCGGAGATACACTACCAGATAGCTACAACACTCTGACAATTTATCATAGTCATTTACAAGTGTTAGCAGTCCGTTTCAGTAATTTTTTCAAGTATCCCAAGATCATTAAATTGATAAAAATATTTTTGAAGAATCCTTACTATTTGTCTCGTTCAGTGAAACAAGATCAACGCTAAAAGTAAATCGAAATTTCGACCGAATGAGTACAGAGAACACAAAGAAAGAAAAATTCCACCTGCGTCCTCAAGCCAATCTCGGCAACGAATCAGATTCCGAAACGAGTTAAAGAGAGAGAACGAACAGGAGAGACGGACGTCCCCGCGGAAAGAAGACTTCGAGGAAGTATACGTCGACCTTCCCGTGGTGCCGGTCGTTATCACGCACCGGGCATCGCGTGCCGCAACCCTGCCATAGGCTAGTCTCCTCTTATCGCGCATCTACCACCACCTGCGAGAGATCGAGAGCGGTAATCGTCTCACGGTAGTTCCCCGGAGCTGCGTGTCCCGTTCCGTCCCGCTTCCACGTCGCTCTTTTCCGGACGGAGGAAACGGGACGCGCGGGACGTCGCGCGGTACCGCGGAGACCGGTACCGCCTTTGGCGCAAGCACGCATAATGAGAGTGATATAATAACGACGCACACCAGCGGCGCGGTACTCGGCGACACAACTCATCCCGACAAAAGGATACCGCTCTCGTGTGCCCTCCGTGGAAACGGAGGAGAATAGGAGGTCGAGAAACGGGCTGTGTGGCAGCAGAGGCGCACCGGCACGACGAAGAGCAGCGTCTTCGTTGCGTCGGGAACGTGGCGGGACGAGGTGGAGTGTGTCCGTCGCGCGCAGAAGGAACGATGTAACCAGTCGGGTTAATTAAGAGGATCCAACCTTGACGGACGTAGCCATTGTACACGCGCTGCGTCCCGTCCCATCTCATCCCCCTTGCACCTCTGCCTCCCTCCTCCTCCTCCTCCTCCACCCCTCGGCGCGTGATGCGTACCTAAACGCGTCCACATATGTACACGTCCGCGAGACACCGTCGTACTTCGTCCTTGTCGTGCACCATTTACGGAGGACATCTTGCAGATCTGCTTCGTTGAAGAGCGGCCAGCAATTGGCCAGTGCAATCCTTTGCTCTATTCTTGTCCTTCCGCTGTAAAAAAAAAGTACATGTTTGTTAGAAATGTAAGACGAAGTTGCAGGTACGCATCAATCATTAATCCACAAAATCAACAGCGATCGAATCATGCTTTCTTTCTTATTAGCGAGACACGCATTCAAGTCATCATTAAAGAAAATGAAGACATCATATCGCGTGATCGAGACAATCGCCCGAGGCGCAACGTGTAAAAGCACGAAATGGATGAAACCCTACGACCGTGTGCTGTCTTTTATTTGCGTAACTTTCTGAAAACGAGAGATTTTTACTATTGAGATAGCGTTGCCATAAAACACGTTCTCGCGCGCCTTTACGCGATGCCATTACCTTTTCGCCGTTGCAGGAACGAATAAACCGCGCGCAGCTAATAGCGCATTACACGTCTCGCGTGCAAAAGGTGGTCTGACACGAAGACATAAAACCGAGGGGGCGTCCCGGTGACAATTAACAGACCCGCTCGATCACAAATCACCAGGCGGCGGAGCTCTAATCACAACCGCGAGACTCTCGTTCTCTCTCGCGCTGTTCTCTCTTCACGCTTGGACATTGTCGGTATCGGGTCCCGAAGCCGCGATTGGAAGCTTGGTAGATGCGATACGCGTTAAAGCGTTCGCGAGATCACGAGACCGTCAACTGCTCCCTTCCGACCCACTTTCGCGGCTCGCGGCGCTGATTGCGTTCCCCATCGTTCGCGTGCGCATTACGGCGACCGCGCGGATGTAAATTTCAATTTTCAGATTACCTCGTAAATTGCTCGCTCCGCACGAGGAAGTACGCGCCGGATAATAAACGCGTAGACAAGGTGAAAATAGTCATTTCGGTCCCGAGGCAAATAATTGAGATAGCACAGTGTGCGCATTCTCACGCCTTAGTGCAAGTTATCGTCCATCCGCGTCAAGCTTCTAATTTTATAAGGCAACAAAATCTGCTGGTGTTAGGAAATTATGAGTTTTGGAATGTAAATCACTGAAAGTAGTTCGCTAAAAGTAGATGATAAAGTCCTGTTCCAACCGGAACAGGAAAGAATGATTTTACTGAAGTATCTATTATAAAAATTTAGCTAGATAAATATGTAAAAATAATTTTCTTTGACTATCAAAGTAATTATGAAGGATGTTGAAGCATGATTAGTAATGCTGCACAAAATTTTAGCATTTTAGCAATCAGCTTGAACGTCCTATATAATCATTTTGATGATCTAACAAAAATTATTTTCCAATCTGCATTCAGATACATTTTTAAATACTTTAATAAGACGATTTTTCCCAGGTGGGAATTATTCTTTCTTAGATTCAATTAGATAAATAACGATCGTGTATCATTCCTATAAGTTCAGTTACGACAACAAAATTATAGGAAATACAACACGTAAAAAAATTAACTGATATTTAACAGTGAATGAGCTCCCGTGCTTCAGTGATTCTATTACAGTATGGCAAATTAAATTAATCGAGCGTCGATTTCTAATGGATTACCATCATCGAGAGATCGGTATCATTCTATTTAGATAAGGGGGGAGCTTCACGAGTAGACGACCCGACGGTGGAAACGGATGGCCGTGCACTTAATAACCGATAATTTATTAATACTGCGCGTTCAACATTAGCTCGGCGAGTAAATCAAGGCATCCTTGTTTTATGGCATGCATTCATTACCGGGCAGGTTGCACTCGCTCGTATATCTCCGAGAGTTCCGGACCTCGACGAAGAGGGGAATTACGGTGCGTACGGAAAAGCGAAAAGGACAAACGGATCCCAGAGGGGAGAGAGGGGAAGAGGCTCTACGTCGTCCAGCGACTGTCCAGAGGCTCTTCTCCGCTACGTTTCAGGTCTCGCGCGGTATCGCGCACTGCATACATTGTTAGCTCGGTTTACGAGACACGTTTTAAGCCCTTTACGCTCGCGTTTACGCTCCTTACGCCTTTACGTTTACGATCGTTACGGATGCCCCTCGCGGCCTTCCTCGCGACAACTCCTCGACGTCCTCCTCCGCCGAGACACCGGGATCAACGGGCTTCACCCAGGGTTAAGGGCAGAATCCTTCTCCTCCTCCTCTTCCTCCTCCTCCTCCTCCTCCTCTCTCTCTCTTTCTCTCGTTTCACGCGAATCCCTCTCCGCTGTCTCTAAATCCTCGTTATCCCCGGGCGGACCACCTCGGAAATTTATCGTCCTGCGTCGACGACATCGCAGATCCCGACCGAGCTTGGGAGCCTAATGACCTCTCGCGCGATGTGGAGTACGTGGATATTTCTCGTGGAGGGGATCGATCTCTCCTGCGTGCCTCCGGGAGCGTCGTCCTGTTTCCCGCGGTGTCGCGAAACCCGCGGGATCCATCAATCACGAATGCTTAAAGGACGCACTCAGCCGTTTAATGGAGTTTCGCGGGAACACCTGCTGCGCACGCGGCGGTCTTTGCGTGGCCACGATTACGGCGGATTCCGTATGCGTTTCGCGGAAAAGCACGCAATGAGGAAATATTGTCGTTCGATCAGATGAAGGAGAAATCGCTGCGTGAGAAATTATGAATCATTATCAATAGCGCTACAAACGATATTTAATAGACCGTTGAGGAATAAAATCGGTTAAAAGTTGAAATTTTAATAATTATGATCTGATATAAAAATAAAAATGTTAGACTCTCANGTTCGTATTAAAAACTATCAGATCATAAATAGAATTTTACAGGTCTAATGAGAGTAAACGCGCAGTAATTGATGCGCAATAAATTCTTTTTATTCAAATATTATTTTCATATGAACGTTTCGGTCCCACTTCGGACCATCCTCAGCATAACAATAATTCTCCAGATATCAATCATGTGCCAATCATGTGCGCAACATCTTGGAATTATTGAGATACTCCTCGATCATGTTAAGGACATTAATATCTGGAGAATTATTGTTATACTGAGGATGGTCCGAAGTGGGACCGAAACGTTCATATGAAAATAATATTTGAATAAAAAGAATTTATTGCGCATCAATTACTGCGCGTTTACTCTCATTAGACCTGTAAAATTCTATTTATGATCTGATAGTTTTTAATACGAACGTTCGTAATAAATTGTCGAGAACGTTTTATTCTTGCCAAGTGCAAGAAGCGTCTTATACGAGTGACAGGTGGTCGCCACGATCATCGCGCGCGTACGGCAGGGCGGTTTTATCGGCGGACGTTGGTCACAAGGAAGAGGAAACCTAATTGAGTGTCCTCGCCCTGGGTGTCCGATGTTGTCCGGCGTTGTCGCCGCTACCTGTGGGTGTGGGCGTCCTGATATGAGTTACGGGTCTGTCGTATTACACGTCGGGGACCATGGCGCGGCCACGGTGGTCCTACCCGTCCCGAGATTACGGACCATTTATACAGCGAGCGAGGCAACGAATGGCGGGAATATACCGGTGGCACCCGCTGCCACTTTGCCTACTTTGTTGTACGTCCGATTGGAGGATTATCGGGATATTCGAGGCAGCGCGACGATGGATACACCATGCGTTGTCTGACACGGTGTCTCATTGTAATCGCGCGCCGTGAACGTCATTAGACGGTCTTGCCATCGCAATTTCTAATCCACAGCCAAGATTAATCACCGACGTAGGAAACGGGGATAATCTAACTCTAATGCCGTGTCTGTGAGAGATTATTAGAGTTAGATGAAAGAACACAACAATTTTCGTTGTGTTGTACCGAATAAGAATTTTTACGTTAATTGAATCGAATCAGAACGATTTGAATTTTATTTTGCGTTAATTCGTAATGCTTCATCTTTTTGTTTTTACCCTACAAAAACGCTACAATATTCTTAGAATATTATACGAATATTATTAAAAATTAAAATAATACAATATTATAATATTACGAGAATACAATGTTTTTTAATTATAGGAATATTGTATTAATGTTATATGTCCACTTTACATAATATTCGTGATATATTATTTCAATATCCGTGGAATATTATGAAAATATTCTATGAATATTATTTTTGTTCAAAAATTAATGTGAATTGTTATGCATAAAAAATTCATAATCTTCATAATTATTTAAAAGATAGATTTCTGATAATTTAAAATATTAAATAACCTTTCAGGAATATTATTTAATATTAATATTGTAACGTTTATAGGGTATACTAACGCAATAATTTCTCACAAATTCCCATTTGAAAAAAACATTAGAGTAATTTTTAAAAGAATAATTTGTCGATGGGAGAACGGCGAGGCTGAACTGATGGTTACACACCCACGACGGCACTATGTGTGGATATTGAGGATTATTACAATGGGGTAGGTACGAGATCGGCAAGAGATCACTATAATGAGCAGAACCAATATTAATCGGTGTGGCCACTACGCCGATCGGCGCAGGAATTGGCGAACGAGCTGAGAGGGAGATCAGGCGGGTAATTGCCATTACGATATCATCTAAATGCTCTCACGGCTGTCCGTAATGAAGACGCACACCGACGGAGTGTTCAGAACACGTACGAGAACGAGAGAGCGGCTGTAACGTAAGCGTACGCCCACGCAAGCGTGTACGCGCGAGCGATTCGCCGATACTTTCGCGCGCGTACGCTCACGTCGTCCCTCACCTCGTGAATCCTCTGAGACGCGGGTTTCTCCTCGCCCCAGTGCCTAAGCGCTTCCCAGTGCCATCGACGAGATATGAGGCGTGTCTAATTACGCGATCGGTGCACGTCCAATCAAACTGCCTTCCTGTCGGCGATCGCCGTCGCCATTATCGCGATCGAATCGAATCGTCTCACCCTTTTCCGTCGCCGCTGGGACTCCAAGGCGAATTTCACGGACCGCGTAGCCTCCGTGCTTTGACCTCCGATCGATCGGCCGATCTCCGACGTCGCTTCGCGTTCTCCATGAGAAAATTCAATGTCACGACGCGCAATGTTAAAGAAGTATATTTGTGTCACTCACATTTTACCGAGACAAAGAGAAAATAATATTGCGCAAAGTGACTCGAGTGGAGAATTCATTCCAAATTTGTTTACAACTCACTAAAATATATGTAAATGATATGCCTGAATTTTTTATCTACCGATTATACTGTCCTGACAAGAAACCACTTACTGGTAATTAATATGAGAGTGAGTGAGTTTCTGCCCAGCATCTACGGTTTCATGATGTACTTCGAAAACGAGTGTCCGAATTAAAAACTACAGGTAATAAAGCGGCAGCGATACTTTCACGAGTTAAACGATGGCGCGGACAATCGGTGGGCCTCGTAGAAACCGAGCCCGCCGTCGAGGGTCAGCGATTTTAATAAGAGAGATCCCTGGAACGCAATTGCGGTCTTTGTCCCCCACATTTCTTGCTGGAACACGAGCGCGATTAACATTATCGCTGGAATAACGATTAGGACCTCGCCTCTCGATTGACGCCGAACGACGGCTCATTAAGTCAGTTTCAATCGGCGGATACCGGTGTTTGTCCTGACCTCTCGACGCAAGTTCCCCACGATCAAACTCGTTCTCCGATAAGATCATCGGATGGCGTTATATTCGAGGAATGGCGAGAGCGACGTAATTATTGAAAAGTTCTGACCAACACAGGTAATTTCTGATTCGTTGTGCTTCGCTAATGTTTCCTATTTTAAATACAGCATTAAGTAAAATTCAACCGACAAGCATAAAGATGTATGTGAGAGAACCATTTTCAGTCACAGCAGATCTTGGTGTATAATAATAATTTTTATGTGTATTTTTATTTTACAATTTCTAGCTCAGGCTCGCTGCATTTATAAATATACCTAAGTAAATAAGATTCATGATGACAAAAAAATGACTCTCATTTTTATGTCTTCCATTCGAAGATTTAAAAAGGTATAACTGGGCACACACATCCGATGAGAAAATTAAACTGAGCCTCGTTGTAATTGCAATGCACTCTGTACCGAAAAATATCATCTTACTGTACATAACTGATTTTTCATTGACAGGAAGAGTGTCCATCGCGCGTAGTGGTAGCGCGGGAAAGTAAACTTAACGGGGTGTAATTCAGCGTGATATCTTCACGCATGATAGCCACCGGTAATTGCCGTTTTTACATGCAATCAGAGCATGAATTTATTGGCGGCGTACCGGCGGTTCGATTAGTCGTACTGTCGATTCGCGCGGTAGAAGCGGCCGAACCGAACTTATTAGCCCGCGTTAACTGGATGCCGCTAATTAGAGTCGTTGTAATGTTCGCGACGATCAATGGCTGGGAATCCTGTACTAATTTGTCATCCGTGCGCGAGTCCGTAATTTCGCTCGTAAAATTTTAAAGATCGCCGTAAAGTCACGGTAATTTATGTATTTGCCCGGAAGGAGAGCGGAGGGGAGATGGGTGAACGCAATGATATGTTAATGCGGCTAATGAAATGCTTCGGGCTATAGAAAAATGTAAATTAATATACTCGTCCGGTAGGGAAGACTATTTTTCTATAAGGACTTGTAAGGGGCTGCGTGCTATATTTTCAGAAGTATATTTTCAATTATATGTACATCGTGATATTACATATCGTGAATGCATTATTAAAAAATAAAAAAATATTAATTCGTTTTTTTTTTAATTTTGCAATGATTTGTAATTTTTGCGAATTTGTAATTTCTATAGTATTTTTGATTTGAATTTTTTAAATCTGCGATAGTCCTTTATATTTCAATAATATAAACGTATCGCTAGTCAAGATAACATTTGATCGTCGCAATAAAATGTAGAATGTGTAAGTTAAATAAAACATGCTATAAATCTACCGAGTACAATGAGTATTCTTATTAACCCTTACAAGTCCAAATGTTCAATTCTGTCCGGGCGAGCGGAGCATCTCGATCTCTCGCGAGAATTAATTTCGCTCGGCGGAGCGCAGGCCGGGCCCCATTTTGGGCTTACAATGTCGCCAGATGAGACTGCGGATTACGTCCGACGGTTTGACCACCCGTCTTCCTTACACATTATCTCCATTGCATCTTGTTTCACTTTAAAGCAAAGAGGCTAACAGCAACCTCGATCATAATACCTTAAAGCCGGCCATTAAAGGTTCAGACTTTTTTTTAACACTGCCAATCGATATTTGTCTCTATGCCAAGCTTGATCCGCGCATCGATTGGATATGTTAAAGATTCTATTAAACGCGGACGAGAGACTGGATGTGTTCGGAATCTCATTCGCCTCTTCTGATCGATTGAACTGAACGATGAATTTAACACCGATCACCGGTTTCGAGTCTTGTCCGCCACCCAAGTCGTCAGGGCTTGATGCCGCTGTAAGAGACGAGTATGTCCCTTGACAAGTTCGTTCTCGGGACATGTACAGTGCTACGTCGGGCACGATGATTTTCACCGCGCGCATCGAGCCAGTAATGAGGGGTCGTTAATCAGAGGGAGACGGTGGACACAGACGCGACCATGATGAGATAGCAACGGAGTCGGAGTAGGCGAAGAGGCGGACACGATGACACCTGACACGCAGGCTCCTTACAAAGAGATCATTCACGATGTGCACGCTACTAATTATTAGGTCTCACGTAATGAGGCGTCTTTAGAAGATGCCGACGCAGATGCGGAGGAGCTTTGATCCGCTCAGCAGATGTCGAAAACCCTTCCCACGCGAATTTATAATACAGCAATAATGTTTCGTAACGATTACATCAATACGACGCTATCAGACATTTTGTCGGAAGGTGTTATTTATTTTCATGTGCACTGAAAAAAAGAGTTTGATAATTTTATATGATATGCTTTGAGAGTTTAAAACGTCAATCAAAAATATATGCAAATTTATAAAATTATTTATAAAATTATTTTATATAATAAATCATAGAATAATGTCTAATACTATTTCACATCGAAAAGGGAGTTTTATAATAATTACCAAATGTTAAATAAAATAATGCCAATTATATGAATGTTCGATTGATATAACAAAAAATATTTTACTTTTTTAAATATTTATTATCAATCAGTTGATTATATTATTATGTTTGATATTACAAATTCTTTTAATATACGATTTATTATGTAAAAATTATTTACAAATACTTTTAAAGCATATATTTTTGATTGACGTTTTAAATTCAAAATATACATGTATAAAAATTATATAAAGTAAATTATTAAAAATTGAAATTATCTTAATTATTTACAAATAAAATTTCTTGCAAAAGTATCTTGCAAATATGTTATACTTCCAGTGTCGAAAAAGAGACAATTCTTCTGTTCCCCTATGTTGCCCTTCTTCTTCTGTTACATCACGGTGGGCAAGACGTATCATGCCAAAAAGTAAACGCCCAGTTAATTTTGCCAACCTAATCCGTCGCGTCATCGTGCAACATTGTGGGCACGGAAATCCGTCTCAACTTACGGATCAATTAACTTAACGACCGGCGGGCAAGTTGGCGGCGAGTTAACGCGGGCTTTCGCGTTAACATGCCGCTTAGGGCGCCCTCGGAAACCTACGTCGACCGCGGATAAAGGAGCATAAACACGGCCCTGTCGACGTCGCGGGTTTATTAACGCCGACAATTATACCGCCGGGGGCTAGGCGTGATTTACAAGGGGAGCTCGTGAAACCTTGCAACCTACGGACCCAGCCCTTTGCCACGCACGCCACGTTACACATCTTCTACTTCCAACTGCGAAAGTATAAAAAAAGAAATGAAAGGGAGCTTGCTCGAAATTTTTTAGGAAGGACAGAATTGTGGCGATACGGTTTAAATTTTCGACAGCCTCGACCTCGGTGTGATCGTACTCACGCGAGCGTATAAATATGCGACCGACCTGACACAGCGCATTATGATAATTGTCGCAATTGTATATGCATGCAGTATGTCATGTAATTTACGGTTGACATTACGATCGACTTTATGGTCGACGCAGTAAATGTATTCATTTTGCGCACGATCGTCCCATTTGTCGCTTCTTGTTATTTCACATAAATTTCAACTGGCCTAGGAAAACAGGAGAATTTAGACGGTGCTTTACGACGCGTATTTGTAAGTCGATCTTGATAGATAAGCTAGATGTGCAGTATGAGGACGTTATCAGTCTCCATCTGATGTTGTCGCGTTAAACATTCTTAATTATCACTCTGTATTGTTTCGTAGCTCTCGCGGCACAAACCGAGACGTGTTGATTTCATAAATGATTTGTTTCTCGCAGAGTAAGAATTTTTAATCGTATGTAAACGTAATTGCAGTCAGGGAACAAATGCGTGTAGAACATGTGCCTGTAATATTATAAATTGTTTCTATATCTTGTGACCGGCGCAAGAGCACGCGATTACCTTTCGTTCCGAGAAGAGAGCCGAGCTGACTTGAACTCAAAAAACCCGGGGTCCTCTACCCCGGTCCCAGGATTCCCCTAATTTGTTTGAGTGAAACAATATCGAGTTACGACCGATGGTATCGCTCGGACACGCACGTGCTACGGCGCACGGAAGGTTCATCGCGGCTCTCTGACGAGCTACCGTGCCGAGCTATCTTCACGAATCTCGCCACGCCGAGAAGAAGAGGAAGAAGAAGAAGAAAAGAACGCAGCGGCCGTTGCAAAGACGACTCCCTTCCATGTACGCTTCAAGCAGGTTCCAGGCGCTGCGCGCGTACGAATTTACGTTGCGTCGCGACTTTCAACGAGATGTTGATCCTCCGTTCTGATCCCGCGAGAGAGGAGACAGCGATAAAAAGAATCCGACGAAAAAAAAAAAAAAAATCGACCGAATCTGCCCGAACATTTTGCTCGAATTTGTATTCGAGATTCAACGGAATGCACCTGACCAAAGCGTCGCAAGAATGCCTACGAATATCTAAAAAAATATTTTAAGTACATTCTAACTATCGTGGATCTCCACCCTGAGGAGCAATTTAGCATCTTCGCGTTGTATTGTTGCTAGAACAATTAGTATTAATTAATATTATTAATTAATAGAACTTTTAAACTACAGTTTCCTATAATTATGTTACAACATTATACATTTGCAAATGTTTTTTTTTAGTGTGTTGCAATTTCGATAAAATTTATTATCAAAGTTAGAAAGAAACATCTAAAAATATCAATTCCATAAAAGCGGGCGGGTAGGTTGGTTTACAATGTGACGTCGATTTTAAAGAGTCGCGTTCTCCTAGCGTTCCCCTCGCCCACGAGAAGCCTTTGACAAGCCGACGCGCCACCCAGCGCGCGAAATTAGGACCGTATCGAGCAAAAAGGAACTAAAGTCCTGCGGTCGACAAGATGTTGCTGCTTAAAATTCCACCCGAGGACCGCGCGACGCGGCATCAATGATGGATCCACCTTCCTCTCGGTCGCCGTCATCGTTCTCTCGATACTCCTCTAAAGAGATGAGTACGAGGCAAGCGCAGCTTCGAAAGAGATCTCTGATAAGAAGACACGAGGAACTGTCCATGCGACGTTCGCGAAAGTCACTCAATGAAACGTCAAAACAGCAAGGCACTACCTTTCTTTCGCTCACCTCTGCCCCTTTTTTTCCTCTTCCGCGTCACGAAGACGCGTGCAGGCGAGCGCGTGCGGACCAATCGTATTTATTAAGGCGAGGTGTCACGGAATCGTTACCGCTGTCCGCCTTATAAGCGTACTCACAGCACGGAGGTGTCAGCCACGTCGATCGAGAACATTGGCCGCGAGACGCCGTGTCCCCTCGCTGTGTATCCTAACGAGACAAAATGACACGGGTGCGTTTCTCCTTGGGCATCTCTCCGGTGCGGTTTCGCAGCCGCGAAGCTGATCCGTGGACGATCTGCCCTTTCAGCCCGATAAATCGGATTCGACGCGCGTCTCCGTTTCTCGGTACCTTGCGATTTCGCCTGGCATTAATCCTGTTTTGCGCTATTTGGTTTTAATCTCATCCAGTTATATGCAACCTTTCAATAATATCTGACAAAACTAACTACACTCTCTAAATCTAAATCGGTGAAATCTTACTGATTTGAAGTGCTGTACTTATAGGCCGGTATTCATAGTCGATTCTAATATTTAAGACCATTTTAAGTAGTATCTTAGGATGTCATCAATCAATCAGAGAGTCGTATTAACATCTTAAGACATTACTTAAGACGGTCTTGAAATAAAAATCTATGAATAGTTGTGATTTTCAGTGGCTATTCACCGTTTTTCAATGATTCTGATTAAGAAGGGGATACTCTCACCGGTATCAGTGTATTGTCACTGAAAAACAGTGCACATATCATAGATTGATATAGGTATAAGTATACACAGAAAAAAATGACTATTCAAATCAACAATTCATTGTTTCATATATAAACAAGAATATAAAATCTTCTTGAAAGAATTTGATAATCTTGATCAGACATAATTTGCTTACATGAAGAAACAAAATTTCTTTATGTTAGCAAATTGTGTCTCTTTGAGATTATAAAGACTTCCAAGGAGATTTTATATTCTTGCTTATATATGAAACAATGAATTGTTGATTTGATACTAATTTTTTTTCTGTGTACTATTGAAAGCAGACTATTCACAGTCTTTCAGTGAATAATACACTGATTCCGATTCAGAGAGTATATTTCTACCATTGTACCACGTGCTAACATGCTCATTCTATAGCAGAATGAAATGAGTATTGGACCGCTTAAACATGTTACTGCGAATTAATCGATCACCCGTGTCATTCCGTCCGTGTGTTCGAGCGACGAATCGTGAAATGCCGAGGAATCTCTTGCGGAAGGGGCTTGCATGCACCTTAGATCGTATCGTGTGACGAAACGTCACACAGACATTTTCGTAGCGCGATGTTTGCGGAGTAACAAAGTCGGTTGTATAGATTTACGCAGTCGTTAGAAGCTTAATGACCCATTACCGCTTGTCACGCACTTCTCCGGTGCACGTATCTCGCGGTGGTGCGGTTATTTTAACGTATTTTGCTTTCGTTCGTCGAGAGGCATTTCTTCTCGGTCGCGGTAATTTCGCTCGGCTGAAAAGTCCGCGCAGATTATACCTAATAGTGCCTTAACGGCGAGGTGGATCCGACAAGCACGGCGTTTAGCATAGATTTATATCTCGAGAGAGGAAGAGAGACGCGGAGTAGAGCAAAAAATGCCCGTTGCGCGAGTAAGTTTTTACTATGAGGCGTAACTATTAAATCACTTTTATCGACATAGCTTGATTTACTGGACATTAAATTCACCCTCAGTCAATTGCCACTCTTGATTGGGTACTAAAACTCGAGCGGTATATCATACATTAATCTTTTATTGCTGTCCACATACAACTCGTTAAAAGTAAGTTACATTTAAAAAAACGTACTTTATTATGTCGCGCAATTTCATTGCAATCTGTAACGAAGAAATATCAAAGGGAATTCAATTTATCTGATTATACCGAGCACGTTGGGTAAATTATTCGCATTCGAGGATCAAGAATACAAGCGACCACTCTCAAGCATACACAGTGGACGTATAAAAGAAAAAAAAAAAAAAAAATAAGGTGTTCCAAAAACTCGTAAAAGAGAAGAGCAACGAAATCTTATCATACGTGTTTGCGTTATCGTAAAAACGGATAAATGGCCAACCTGTTCCGGTATTAACGAGCCGGCGCGGATCGCGCTTTATCTCGCGAACGAAGTGTTTTATCCCCCGGATCCGAAACGTGAGAGGAATTCGAGGCTGAAATCGGCCGCGTCGGAGCCCGCGGGACGGACAAAGGGGATCGTGATTCCCGCGTCCGTCAGTTCCCGTATCCTGTCTCCGCGAAAGAAGCGAGATCGCGGGAGGAGGAAGAGGCGAAGGAGCAGGAGGAAGACAACAAGGAGATGGAGGAACGAGACGGAGGAACGGCTCGCAGGGCGGAAAGGAGCGAGTGGAGTCGCTCTGAATGGCCTCTCTCCTCTCGAGCAGCCGGATGCGTCTCGGACGGACGTTTCATCTGGCGTAATCCAGTTTATGAAACCCTGGACGCACGCACGCACGCACGATGCGTACGTATGTATGCGCGCCTTCTATTTCGCCGGTGTATGGCGCGAATGGACAGGAAACGGCCCGGCCTGAATGCTCCTGGAATTGGATTAAGAGCATTCTGTGTCGCAGTGGCTCCGTGACGCCGCGCCGTCGGCTTCGTCATGGTTTCGCCAATGCTACACGCGCAAGACTTATTTCTCCATCTGCGTTACGCCGATTTTCCCGTCGTGAAAAGTCGGAGATTATCCCGCGGGATCCGGACAGATATACGAGGGATCGGTTACAAGTCGTCCGGCTTAAATGACGGATCCATTGCAAACGTCGCGAAATCCCGAGCATCCGGTCGGATTTTTCTGATGGATGATACAGATGTGTCGTAGCTGCGCTCTGAATCTCTCATAAAGATTTCATATCGACAATTTAAGTACTTTTCCGCGAAAACGTTTACACTGATCCCTCGATTTACGACACTTTTTATACGCGGCCAGAAAATATAGCTTCCTATGGTATTTATTGAAAGTATTCCATGCCAGAAATTCTTTTTTTGATTTTACTTATTACATTGATTGACTATTTAGGAGTACAACCGACAGCTACAATGAATAAACTTTAAATTTGTTTTTTTTTTAACTTTTATTATTATTGCTTTTTGCAATTTTGTGAAATGAATATTTTTGTAACATATTATACATCAAATTTTTTTTTTGTATATTTTTTTGTATTGGCAGATTCTGTTTATATGACTTTCAGTCGCGTAAAAAAATCACGTGGAACGGATATTCCGAGTAAATCGAAAGACTAGTGCACATGGATTATTTAAAGTTACGTTATTGCGTAATGATTAATGAGATATGTATATGATTCTAATTATAATAATTAATTTTACAAATGATCGTAACAAGATATTTTTGCAAAGTGCCGATATGTAAACGATATACGTCAGATTTTCACAATGTTAGTGTAACGCCTGAGATTTATATCTACACGCGTACGCGCATATAAAATGAACGCATATGAAGTAATCTATGATTCCACCTACCCGTTCCACCGGTTTCCAATTTAGATTGCTAACGTTCCTTCACCTTTTCGCACCTATCCCGCGTATATAACGATATACATTACAGTTCTGCTTAATCGATTAGGCATCGCGAACAGTTGCTGGCGTATTACCAAAGTGTCACGCACGTTGGCGAAAATAGACGTGACAAACGTTGCGCTATCAACAATTTATTGGCGGCGAAACGTGTCCTTGCGCTTGAAGGCATTAATTGCGCAATCAGCGAGCCTATTATTGGTAAGCACGGAGATATCTTGCGATATCACCCTCGTAAACGTAACGTTATTGCACGAGACACAGCCATGCTATTCTAATTTACGAAGCAACGTCTTTATCAACAGACCGCGAATGCAAACTGACGTTTATCGTGCACCGTCATTTTCCGCCTCGCTCGAGTCTCTTTTTTAGACGAGAGTATTACATGCCAACCGATCCCTTTCCGCACTCGCTCGTCATGATTTTAACGAGGTAACTGCCCCGACTAATTGCGTGATTAGTCTGAATTTGGGCGGAACCGAGCATCCCCGTCTGCGGTCGCAAGACAGGTACGATCCTATACACCTCGAGAAATGAAAGGGAAAAAGCGCGGAAGCAAAGAGGGCGAAGGAAGGAGAGGAACACAGAGAGAAAGAGGGAAAGAGGGAGAGACGAGAACTACTAATTAGGCGCCGCGCGCGAATACCGTGTCGGCGTATATATCGGACGTCGTGATTATGGCTATGCGAAGTCTCGTACCTCGCAAGAGAGAACGAGGAGAGACGGAGAAAAGGAAAAAGGGAGAGGGAGTACGCGGGCTTCATTAACGGGCCGTGTTAATTAGCCGCAGATAACCGATCGTAGAGAGCGCGGCAACCCTGTCGATGCCCTACGTCCCCGAAGTAGCCGCAATAATTGCGCAAACGATGCTTCGTGGCTACCAGGAAAAACCCCTCGCGATTCCTGATTTTCATCGGGACCCCGTGGCCATACTCCGATAAAAATGGGATCGACATGGGGCAACAACATTCGATCATTAACTGTTACTAATTAGCATTATATGATGTAATGGTCTTCCTCCACATTTACACAGACAACGATTCCTCCTTTCCTTATCAATAAATCAAGAATCGTGCTGTACCTTTCGTGAAACGTTTACTGCAATGAGGAAATACAGAGAGAAAGATTTGCTGATAGATTTTCCAATACAAATCCCTCAAAGGCCCAGTTTTTCATTATCTAGTTAACTTATGATTAAACTTAATTTGAAGTTTTAGCCAATAAGCTTCACCTATGGCATCATCATGGATGAAGTCCATTGGGTAAAACATCAGGTAAAATTTAACCATCAGTTAATCAGATGATGAAAAACCGGGCCAAAGTCTGATAAATGTCATTCTGAATATTATTCATAGCTATTTCAATATGATTTATGAAAGCACCGATTTCAAACTTTATGTAAGATTTTAACAAAACGATTACTCGAAATTTGTCGCAATTCCGTATTATCGCGACGTACAAGACATAATGGACGTCGCTGCGATAACGAGCGCGTGAAAAACGGAAGGATAATCGACCCTGTGCGTATCACATAGCGCAGTTTATTAGCTAAAATTCATTAGCCGCGGCACACGGCCGGGCTTACGAGAACGGTACATCGGGGACGCGGTAAAAATCGGCTTCGGGATAAAGTGCGCGGCCGTGGAATATATGGAACGGGACAGTTAACAGCACGTGGTGAGGCACGCCTACCGACAAGGCGGCGCAGGTTGGTCAATCGCCGACGCAATTAACATTAGCCGATCGAGCGAACGAGCTGCACGTTAATTAACGAAACGTTGCCCGGCACGTCGACTGGAAACCGGCCTCTGGCGGCCGTGGAAGCGCGAGAGGACGGCGGTGCGCCTTTCGTCTCGTCTCTCCTAGCGCAAACTATCCCTCAGCTAGCGCCGTTTCACGGGTTTTTTTACCTGTCCCGGAGCGTCAGGTACGCGCGACAGCGGACGACGACAGCGTCGGCCGCTCTGTACCTTGCGGCCGACCGATGGGATGGAAACCTTTACGCGCGCGACGTTCCTACGTTGCCGCATTTGTTTACTAGAACTGAGAATTCCTTAGCTTCCTTCCGATACTTGTTTTTTTTTTCTCTTCCCGAAGTTATTTGAATACGGTCGATGTCGCTGTGCAAACAGCCTGCTTTGGAGACGACAAGCAAACTTATGGGAATACGTAATTGGTAGCTGAAGGATTCGTCGAAGGAATGCAGATATCTAACTTTTCGCGCTAGTTGCTTGTTAGCGAAAACACAAGGTGTTTTTTAAATAATTACTATGTAAATATTTGCGGAACGTTCCACAGTCACATTCTATTCGTTATCTACAAAATACTGTTTATTTTGTTAAAAAATATAGATAATTAATAATAGCTAATAATTAGTTCTTTAGAAACTAACTGGGAACGCACGCAAGTCGTTCCCAAGTCCTTACAATTTTTAAAGTAAAAAGGACGCCTGCAGACACGAGTGAGAAAGAGAAACAATGAACCATTTTCTACGCTAATAAAATCCATAGTCGGCTCGTACTCGATGAGTTAAATTTCTGGACGTGCACCTACATCTCGTCTTAGAGGTCCCGGGAGAAGTGGGCCCACCCGGGATCATTTCTTCAATGGAATGGTGGGCGATCCACCGTGAATGGAGGTCATTTACTCGCATTCAACGTTCTCCGACTGCACCGTGGACCTGCCATTGTGCGCAGGAGGACGAAGACTGTACCAGGCCGGAGTCCATGATCCGACAAAGACTCGGACACGTCCGACATGACACTACCGGAGGTGACGTCTATCTTCGCCGTCTCCCTCTTTCATTCCCCGCGCGATCGCTCTGAAAGGATACTTGACGTCTTGTCCTCGGATGCTCCTCGAAGAAATCACTGCGCAACAACTTCTATCTCGTGGCTTCATTGTAGTTCGTTTATGCGGCAGTTTTGGTCACTTCCAAAACGACTATATTACGTTTCCAGCCGAATGAAAAGAAATTAAGACTCAAGCTGGTCGACAGGCCGACCGTGAGGTCGAAGACCCCTGTGAGAGAAGCAAATTTTTTTTCTAAGCACAACGAATCAACATATATTTATGATTTATTTCAAATGTATATATTTCATTTGTCATTTTCTCAGTTAGCGTTTTCTTGTTTCTACGATACGGCCTACATTAAATTTAGTTTTCTCGTCAATTTCCAAAGTGGTTTCTCCATAGATCATCGTGGACGCGACTAACACATGGCGCGTGTCTACAGCCATATATAGATCCTCAAAGACAGTTGAACGAGCGGCACGTCACCTTGCCGGTAATATATCGATCCGCGTGTCTGGAAAGCGATAGAGGGTGTAGCCATCCTCTGACCACCATGCACGGATACCGGTTCCATGACCAATAACGAGGGCGGATGCTAGCCATTTAGTTATATTCTACTGGCGACTTGTCCCACCTGCTGTAGCGGGGGTTCCTTCCAATTTTTCCGTAATAACGGAAAACCGTGAGCCAATTCTTAATGACCATTTAATACTAGGTTCCGTGCCTCCAATGTCTTTGTTTTCAAGAAAATTGCAGATCGCGTCCGCTTTAAAAAAAAAAATTGATATGTCTTTCAAGACCCCCCGCTATAACATAGGTCATTAATATACATGTATAGCGGAATAATTTTTATCATTTTTCTTTTCTCAAACGCATTTTAATATTTAACAGTTATTAACATTCTGTGTACACGATTCGACAATTATGTCCTACGAATTTTTTTTTCTTTGAAAAACTAAAAGCACTGTAATTAATTATGACATCTTATGCAATTTTTAAAATAAACAACTCTCTAAATCTGAATTAGTTGAATCTTACTGATTTGCAGTGCTTATAACTGTGATCATCAGTGACTATTCACTATTTTTTAGTGATTCTGATTAAGAAGGGGGTACTCTCATTGACCGAATCAGTGTATTGTCACTAAAAAACAGTGCATATATTACTGAATGAAACAGTTATAAGTATATTACTGAAAACAGACTATTCACTGAATAATACACCGATTCCAATTTAGAGAAAACCTACAAATACTTTCTAGAGATGTTAAAGTAAGTACATGTAAGAGTGATTGAAAATTTATTTTATACTTGTAGAAGTAATGAAAATTAATCAGAAGTGATTTAACATGTGTAACAGTATTAATATTTTCAATAGCATAATAAAAAATTATATGTTATTATACAAATAGTGACTACTATTTGAATAATTTTCATTCAATTCATTGCACATTTGAGAGAATCGTAGTGTAAAATTCATAAATTTTATCGTAAAAATGTGTCACAGTTAGTATCATTCCAAAGATTCTCGGTACATCTCAATATCTTGTTGGTTCGAGACGTTACATTTGTAATAGTCGTATGATGTTGCGGGAACGGCGAATTTCGTGGACGTGTCGCGCAGCCGTGCATTGGCCACACACGTCGCCCCCGACGCAGGTTCTCTCGACGAAGGATTTGCCATGAAACGAGCGAGATTGTAAGCGCGAGATTCACAATGAAACGTGCATGAGGAGCCTCGGGGATTTACGGCCTTTTCTTCGGGCGACTCTCCTATGCGCTTGTCTTGGGCACGCACAATAGCACGTGTTGCACGACCGCCGGTGCTTACCACTTGTTCCTTCATTGTAGACGCGGTACGGGGAACCAATGTCTCTGCAGCTCGCTTTTGATTACGCGATATGAGCCAGCTCTTAAACATTGTTGCGCGCGCGTCCGGCATCGCCGGCTACTTCGTAGGCATCGCGCCATTCAAGTGCCATGACTCTCACGCGACACTGTTCCGTTTTATGCCAGACCACGGTGTAAGATACAGTTTAAGAGCCGCTATGACCTATTGTGACTTCATAAAAACATCGCCCTTATCGTGTTTAGCGCACGGTATTTCTCGCAAATGCGTATGCGTCAACGCTTATATGCTGTACGAGCCTCATGATCATTATGATACTGTTTTGCAATGTTCAGCAATTGTAAAGTAAAATTCAGTGTGATATATCTGATTCCTTATAATCAGATATATTTCTCATAAATCCTTATTACAGTGAGAAAAATGTTTGGTGTGGTTTGGTTGAATAGTGAATAAATGAATTTTATAGTTATAATTACCAATTATATAGTTGTTTTAACCAAACAATTATTTTCATACAACAAATTACAAAAAGTTTTGTTAAATGTAACTAAGTTTTTGGTACCAGTAATTACAAAATTCATTTATTCACTATTCAAACTTTAGTTGATCTTACCAAACGATTTCTCTCAGTGTAACAAGGCGATTTCCCTTTATAACAAAATTACAAGTAACCAATTCTTTTAATAATCTCTATATTAATTTTTTACGTGTACAATTGAGTCTTCAAAATGCGTGAATTATAAAAATTGTTTCAGAGATTGATCCATTAAATTAACACAGTTTTTTACTTTGTGTTTTAGTAATATAAATTTACCAAAGCGATATCTTATCCTTCCAGGAGATAGCTCATTCCACTTTACCGCATATCTACCGCCACTTAATCTTTGCGTCGCAACCCCAGAAGAAGAGAGAAGGATCAGAAGAGGGTGCCGAAGTAGGGCCATATGGTATCTTCGGACGCGTGGCACAAAGAGGGAAGTCGGCACCGTTTTTAACGCCATGTGGCAGTTTGAGGAAGATGAGTACACGAAGACCCAGACTCATTTGTAACCCCGCAACTGTCAGATCTTCGTGGAAGACTATTGGTAAGTAGTTTTTCAATTTGATTTTCACCGATCAAACGACACGGCAATCGAACCGATATTTCAGGTGCGTGTCAGCTGTTCGTGCGCGATATCACCATGACGTTGCGTATTCATGCAATTCTTCGCCTGCAAAGGCTTCCGTCGATTTCTTCCGGTTTCTTGCATCATCCGCCTTGCATGCGTCGTTCGCGTGCCATTGATTCGCGTGGAAGCGGAAGAGACACAGGTTTTAATAACAAAAAAGAACTTGAGATTTTTTCACGAGCGGCATCATGCTAATAACTTTTCTACAGATCAAGTGTTATACATGGAAAAAATAAATTTTATTACAGTATCTAAAAATTTAGCTAAATATAGATCAGAAAATAATTTTCTGTTGAACCATCAAAATAATTATGTGGGAAGCTCAAGCACGATGATATTGCTGCACAAAGTTTTAACATTCCAGCAATCAGCTTAAGCGTTAAATATAATTATTTTGACGGTCCAACATAAAATAACATAATATTATTTTTAGATTTGTATAAAATTGTTTTTTCCTTGTGACAATTTAGAATTTAATTCTTACAGATTGCCAATCTTCGGCGCAATTTTAACAAACGTACCACCTGTCACAAAGTCTTAGAAATTTTTATTCATGTAAAATGACAAGCCTTTTTTTATTTACGGATTCTTTTTGAAATGTCTGCCATTCTGTCGCAAATTTATAAGTGCATTAATATGCCCAGCATTGCTCTGGGGATTTTGTGAATAATTCAAGCAAAGAAGTTCGGGCATGACCTTTCAAACAACGGAAAGTGAACGATGGTAGAGTGTAAAGCTATTTCTGCGCGTAAAGACCGTTAACTCTGATCGCATCGCCCGCAGGCACGGCAGTTAGAATAATTTCTACGTTTCTGTGCCAGAAATTGACGACTCCGCCTTCCCGTCCTTTACCTTCCTACCGTTAACTCGGCGAATTTCGTCCCGATCGAAGTGAATGGCGCGGGACCACTTAAGTAATTTCTCAGAATGACCGCCTCGTGAATCTCCTCGCTCGCGCGGTTTGGGATATCAGTGTACGGTTTTACCAATTTCGCGAATAACTTCAATCCGAGACTCGGTCCCAAATAACATAATTATTTCCTGTTGATCCAACGTGATCGTGATTTAAAAACGTCGGAGGATTCGCGAATTCTATTTCTGAAATTGCTATTCGCTTATTTTCTTTGGTCATTTGTAATGCTTATTATCTCTTATGTATCAGGTAAAAAGTCACAATCTTTACACAATCTTTTATTAATTTGTCAACTACTTAACGTTTACTGTTAGCTAACAAAATATAGGACTAGCAGCGTTTCTATCACTTTTTTTTATTTTTGTATGAGATGACGAAGGTATCCGAGGATTACAAACATGGATTCGTCCGATCGACTCGGTGAGATTTGTCGGTACAAAGAATAACTGGAGCGTAAAAAGGGAATCTTACGTAAAAATCTCAAAGGATTGCAGAGGCAGTTGCGGCGCGACGACGAGGCGACAAAGATCGCTTCGTCGAGGTTTACGGATAAAAGGGCGCGAAGAAAACGAGGAAAAGCGTCCACAGTTTCGCGGACGTTCCCATGCAAAGAGCCCTTCAGTCCCCCCTCTCCCCGAGGAGGTAAGGGAGGAGAAAAAACACGGAGAATAGAAAAAGGTTTCCAGAATTCGAGCAAGCCTGTGGGAAAGGACTGAATGAACGGTCGCCTTTAGTGGTCCAGTATTATTCCGTAGGATAATAGAGTCTTAAGACACGTCCCACATCGAAAATCAGGTGACACGCGCGTTTGATATTTCGATAAATAATTATTCGTATCTTCATATCAGGGGTAAAATAAATTGTAAATAATTTTAAGAAATATGTATTGAAGAAATAAATCTTGCAATAATTATTTTTGACGACGTAGTCGTAGAGATTAGTATCAAGCCACGCAATTCCTTCGTGGTTCTCGAAAATAAATATAAAGCTAAGCAAGGTGTCAACATGATCAAATTAGTGTTAAATCGATTGTTATTTCATTTAATCGACAGTTTTTCTCATTGACATAAATAAACCGCGAATATTGTATCGCGATTCCTCGAGATAAGACATTCGAGGCTTCCATTTGTGTCAAACTTGCCGAGTGAAACTCACAAAAAGATCACCGATAATTCGCTCGCCACCACCACGGCAGCGTCACCACGCGGCTATAGCACGGCTGGCCGCGCGCAATTTCGAATTCCTCGAGACTTAAAGGGCCTCGAGGATCAGGTGTGGTCGGTCCCTTTGGGTGCCCTCGGCATAGGTGTCGCCGCGCCGTATCCGAGACAACAAAGGGTCCGCATCCGCGTAAAGCGAACTTGTCCGCGCGATAGACGACACGGCGGCGAAACTTCACAAGCGACCGAAACGCGGACTCCGAAACGGGGCCAGGCTGTCGGGGACCGTGGCTCGCAACGGGGGGAAGTAGACGGTCGTTCCTCACCGCGCGACTCGCGTGGGTACGCGCAACGAGAAAGAAAAAAGGAACTTGTCAACAAGCAGAATCCGAGTAAAAAGTGCATTGTATGAGAGAAAACGGTGCGGGGTAGGGAGGGACGAGGGATGTTAGAGAGAAGGAGGGAAACGCTCCGGTCGGAGACGAGAGATTAGCAGCGGAACCCTGCCGGTAAAAAAAAAGCGGTCTACCGGCGAAATAATATACCCAGATACCGGGGCCTCGTTGCCAGGAATGTGAGACGTTTCTGCCTTAAATATGCCGACTCGGAACACCGTACAAATTTGCTCGGCGGTCATAAAAACTGAACGCCGCGGCTACATTAAGGAGGACGATGTAGCATGCGTGAATACCGTTTTGTTTAATATCTGCAAAATTTTAGTAGCGAATATTGCTTTGTACTTACTTATTATAACGTCGTAATGGAAGAAGCATCAAAGATTATTTACTATTCAATGCTATCATATTGCACATCTATTTATTTCGGGCTATCTGTTTGGGTAATTTTTTTTTATACAAAATATAATTTTGAACTTAAAATAATTTTAACATACAAGTATATTATTTTTAGAGAGTTAAAATATATTTATATTTTACTTTTACATCTCTTAAAAAATTTGAAACTTTCTCTATTTCATTCTATAGATTCTAAATAAAATTGTATGATTATCACTAATCTGACATTTCTGTTGAAAAAATAAACATAACCAAAGAAGAGAGTTGAGATACAGCTTCAGAAAATGTGTGTACACGCCAAAAAATTCGAAGAGGGCCATCTATTCCTTTATAAAATCTTGCTTATACATAGAATTCCATTCAGAAGGAATCAAACTCTATTATTTGATTCTGTTGACAAACGTTCTATCAAAATTGTAAGCGAGTCTACGCAGCGCTAGTTCTTTTGTAAGAATATAAACTTTTAAGCAAGCAGAAAATCTTCAAAAACTACGACTTGTTAAAATCGTATTAAAAAAGAAGTAAAAAATAACAATACTTCTTTAAACAGAAACAAAATTAAATCAACAAATGGCAGTAAGTTTCGCAAGGATAGCAGAATAATTCTCGTAGAAGTCTGAGGTTTTTCTCTTCTTTAACCTGTGCCATTGGTATTTTTCAATGGAGAACATTCGACCGAAGGTCGATGCCGATTTATACTTTTACGTGTAGCTACACGTGAATTCTATGGAAACGCGTAAGGTGCAGAGCATTGTTGCGCAGGTATGAATGGGCAAACGAATGGAACTTGGAGCAAGTGTACTGTCCCACAATGCGGGGAATGCGAGGAATCCCACGTGATTTATGGACTTGGCTTCGATGAGTCGAAGAGGTTTTGAGAATGAGTCAATGATGTATCGACGCCGCCTACGATGAAATTTACAATTATCGATTTTTGCCGATTTACGTGCAAGATTTGCATCTGGCATGTAAATTTCTTCGAACAGATTGGAGATTCGTATTTGCATAATTATATTTATTGAATCCGTTTAGTTCCTCTACGAGCAGTCTCGCTACAACTAATCGAATAATCATTGTCAATTATGTCTTTATATTTCATCAAATATGAAAATAGCCTAAAGTCCGAATTAATTTATTCAGCAATTCAGGAAACAATAAATATTACTTTTATGCACGAAAGTGAAACAAGGCAACACATATTTCAATTAGTACCCTTCGAGAAACACTCGGAATAGTTACGTTACGCTGTTAGCACACAATAAACCGGTCATATCGATATCCGAGTGTTGAGTTATTCAAGTTTACTAATACTAGGAACGTCCCCTGGAGCGTCTACGGCCTTGATGCCAATTAACGATTCGCACGTGAATGCATAAATCGTAATTCGTTAATTCGCGGGGCGACTCTTCGCGCGGTTAGTGGGATTCGATATGCCAATGTCGAAATCTGCCCCCGAGCGCGATGCTATTCATTCGACTCGAGAAACTCCGGGCCGGCCATTGTTCGTGAGTTATGTTCTCGTAACGAGAAACGAGGCTTCGGCACGATGCATCGTCTTAACAGTTGCCAATTCGCCCGTCTTCGAGATCGGGCTTCGGCCGTAATGCGCATCGCGAGAAAGTGTTTCGCTTCGTCGCGCTCGCGAAATTACGGGCGAGGCCGCGCTTACGAAAGCTATACTCCGAAATTTTTATTGCGTGATTAATTTAGTCTCAAGACGACAAATTATTGGACTAAACGGATTAAATTATGCATTTCGATTAGCGTTTTATAAAAGTGTGATTTTGTTATCAGGAAAACGACATGTGATCAAAGATATTTACATCTAATCTTTCCCTTTTGTTGCCTTCGATATATACCCTCAATTTTCTTGAAATTTCCAAACATATATTAAAGATTACTAGTCGTTTAAATCCGTCCAATTTTCCGTAGTATGCACATACTGGATAAAGAATGCGTTTTCGGGCAGAAAAACGGAGAAGATGGAAGCTTATTCAATCGGGGCAGGTTAGATTTAAGGTGCTTCAGAAACTCTATAAAGTAATCCGACTTTGGCAGCGGATCGCGTATACAATCCACAAACCTGCGGGCGTAAGAAGCGAATAATGGCCTCATTCATCGAAATAACGAAAATCTCTGAACGCGTTGTGCCGTCACCGTCCGTCCGATCTTTTATAAAGGCATTGTACCAATCTCAATATCTACTTGAAAGAAATGGCATTCCATTCCGCGGAATGAATCTTGCGAGACCTAGCTAAACGACGCATAATAAGAAAAATAAAAATAGAGAGTTGTTTTTCCAAGAAATCTCGTATATAATTTAAATTTCGTAAAATATTTTTATTTTTACATTGTTATTCCATAAAGGAGAGTTGTTGCGTACTGGTCGCCTAAATCATACCTCATCAGTATTATATATTTTTATTTAATATAAGCAACATTTAATGACAAAAACATAAAATAAATGAAGTGAGTAATAGACAAATTTAACAAATTATATCTTGTTTCGTGGTAACAACTTAAAAAATCAGATAGAACTGATGTTAATTTTTGATCAATTCATTAGTTGATAAGAATGTAATTTTATACTGTACTTTTGTTTTTATAAAAAAAGGTTTATAAGAATATTTAGCATTTATTATATATACATATTTGCAATTATTATAAGAATTAAATCGATATTTTGATAAAATCCATCAAGTTTTCTAAATCGTATCACCAAATTTTATTACAATAAACAATATTAGTTTAAGACTGAGTTAATAATCAAACAAATAATTAATAGGAATAAAAATGTCAATTGCAAAAATAAATTTAAGCTAGTTTTATTTCGACATTGTTTTGGCAACTTTTTCCTAAATATCTGTTTTAGTATATAAAATTATTAATAACCAAACACGATAATATTATTATTGGTACATCTTACATTGTACAACAATAGAATAAAAAATATTTAACAAAAAAAATTACATATATTATAAAATCGTAGTTCCCTCTGATTTGAGACAAAGGTCCAGCGGAGTTCGAGAAACAGATTTCAAGATTTTGTAGTACGAAGTGTATCGCTGGTTTAATCTCTACGATTGTAGAGAAGTCGGAAAGAAGCGGTCTGCTCTGTGAAGAAAAGCGATTCGGACGAAGTTGGAGGCGGCGCAGGTCGTAAAACCCGTTGGAACTACGTAGAATTTAGAAACCAGATCGACACCGAGGCCGATGATGAATAGACCGATTCGTGAAGCGGTAGTGAGAGGAAAAAGGGGGTCACGATTATTGAGACGACCCCGCGTGTGCGTGTGAGACGTGCGACTGTGCACGAAGGTCCTACACGATAAATCTTGGACCTCGGCCCTGTTTTCGTTTCCGCGCACTCGAGCGTGCCGACTAAATCTCCGCGATACAAAGGATTTTATAAAGTGGGTGGAACTTATAAAGTGACCTTTTTTATGATCTCCGTGAATGAGAGTGTCACGCGAACCGGGCGACCCGCCGGATTTTCCAAATTTTATTATGCTCCTACTAGGTGCTCGTGTGAACCTGCAAAGTAATCCGAAACGAGATCAATTTTTACCGTGCCATTCGAGATAAAATATCTTAATTCATGGGAAATTCATGATTTGTAGGAATATCGAAGTTATACAAGGAATGCCAAAGACATTGACGTCAGTTTGTGTAAATGTATGATGTGAAAAAAAATTTCAAATAGATGTATGGACGTGAAATTGAAATTAAGTCCCGCATCTTATACGACATTGAAAATGATGCTTCCATCTAGGGGTCTCATCCCAGTGACTTTAAATTATCGATACGTCATTTATGCGTATATCTGGCCAGGGAAAAAGAATCAATATACGTCTAGACAGAACGAGTTCCAGCTACCGAATAACATTAAAGTCTCGTTATATCGACATTTTAAGCACGGTGTTCACGGCCACTGAGACACGGCCGCTGGAGATCCCGTTCTGTATAAGGTGCACGCGAGGACCCCTCTAATGATGCTAATCAGTCAATCGAGGTGACAGCAAGAGCATGATCGAACCGGTCGTAGCACGTGCTCCCACTTCTGAGAAAACATTCCATGCGGATTTCGTGTGCCTCGGAAGCGCATCTAACACTAATGCACCGCCATTTTCTGATAAGCTGCCAAGAGATAAAATGCAAATTTCTTCGGTAGAGTTTGAAAGCCGGTCGAGGATTAAAAGCTTGTTACAAATTTGTTGCGAAGTATGCTTCGATAAGCGTCGCTATAACGGACGTTCGATAAGGACTCGCTCACTTTCCTGCAGAACAGGAAATGTTCCAGGAAACCGGTATCTCAAACTTTTTCCTAAATTCGCACGTTGCCGTGATCAATGGAAAATTTGATGAGAGACTTTGAATAAAGATTTTGCGATCCGTACCTGATGTTGTTTACATTAATACATGATGTAAAAACTGTGAAAAAAATTGATAAAAATCGTCAGTGACCTATATTGTTTGTGACATAATAATAATTGCAATGCTGATCGTGATGAACAAAATTGGAAACCTGAAAAGGTTAACAGAGCTCGCGGGATCGGTGATTTCTGCAGGTGGTATACTCGGATCGTGAGGACCCGTGTTCCGGGGAAATAACGGACTAGCGAATGACATCTCTTCGATCTCCGTAGAATGATGTGACCTTTAATCGATCAGAGACGATCCCAGATCGGTCTTGAGGATCCTATGTCGCCACTCGATTGTTCAATCATTGTTCTCATGCCGGCGCCGCGGCGCTTCTCGGAATGATGTGCGAAATGCTTCTCTTCGTGAAACCATTTAACTGCTTAAGAATATATGTCAGCGACTGATTCAAGGCAACGAGATAATCGACGAAGGGTGGTAATTGATGATGGGAATTGTAGTATCATATGATAAGAAACTCATAAATATTTAAATTATTTCTCTAAATGTTATTCAATATTATTGACATGGATATTGATCTCAAAGTTAACATTGAAACTTTTTGAAAAGAATCTTAATGATCGATTAAATCCGCCGTCGGCGGCATCTTAACAATAGCAAGTCTGCGCTACTTCCAGCAGCTTCTGACTCTTTGGAATATTTTCTTTCCACGCTTAACAATACTCTTCTGATAGCTGTAGCGCGCCCGCGAGCGACGAGATCATAAAACCCCTATGAGTGATCGTAACTGGAAAACGAACAAGATGCACTATGAGGCGGCCGTGCTTTACCCTATCCTACTGTGCCTTATGTTAGAATCGACCGCGAGAGCTCGATGGAAACTGTTTCCGGGTAGAAGGATCCGCCGGTGCGGTTAGCACGATGCCCCAAAGCGGGTTGACCTCGAGAGACCGCAGAGTCCGTAGGTCCAGGACGGTCGGAGCCAAGACCATCGTCTCTCTAATCTCTCGTTTCTCTCGCGTATCTGTATGAGTCGTCCCTACCACCACGAAGCGAAAGTCGTGGAAGAGACCGTAGAAGAATCGAGCCGCTAAGGGAGACGCGAGAACTGTGGAGGGTGGGGAGGAGAAGAAGGGGATGGTGGACCATGAGGAGCGAGCATCTAGATCTCCGCGGAGCGTCGTCCGCCTTACTCGGATCTGAGACTCGAAAAATCGCCGCGGGTCGGTTTCCGGGTCACGCGTTCGTCGAGACGCTCCCCGAGCATCAAGTGTCATTACCATTGCCTCCTCGACTCGCGCTCGATATGCTTCGGGGATGCGCCTACCTGAAGCGGGTCTCGTCGCTGAGAACACAAGTACTGGTGCGGCCACTGGGCCACGAAGAGAATACGGACGTATAGATCAGCCAAGTGTTCGCAGTCACGCCCCGCGACGGCGTTACCTGCGACGAGGCGTTATCTGCGGATCGTGAAGGATTGTTCGACTTTCCGCTTTGAACAGCATCATTAAATACTCGATTATTCATATTTTAAATTTACAATAAAAGTTACTTATCTTTAATAATTTAAAAAACGACTACTTTGCTAATTAAGTACGCACGAGCGTACACTGAGAGAAATCGTTTGGTAGTATAGTGATCAAATGAATTTTATAGTTACTGGTACCAAAAACTTTGTTACATTTAACAAAAAAAACCAAAAACTTTTTGTAATTTGTTGTATGAAAATAATTATTTGGTTAAGACTACAAATTGTTTGGTCAAAAAACAATTATATATTTAGTAACTATCACTATAAAATTCATTTCATCATTATTCAACCAAACTTTGGTTGATTTTACAAAACATTTCTCTCAGTACCGTTTCAACACTGAGTCTTGACGTCAAGTACTGCACTTTGGCAACCACTGCCATTATTATATCGATATTGCTTGCAGCATGACTCTGTATTTAATTACCACAAATTCCCTTCCCGTTTGATCATCCACGTGGTCGTAAGTACTTGGCGCGGTTAGCTTCCTCGGGTCGGGTCGAGCGTAGATGGCCGCGCCTCCGTGCAAGACGATCATGCCTAACCCCATGCACAACTTCCTTCCTCAATTCCCGTGGCAATCGGACCGCGATTTCTGCCCTCCCATGGACACAACGGGCAATTAGTTCATCGAGCGTGTATCGGAGTGTATCGACCGATAGCCACGGCGTCCTGCTGCCGTTGGTGATTTATGCCGCATTGTCTTCTGGCCCACGGCAGCGGTCGTACGGTCCCGATCGTTTGAATCCATCCGTCGCTTATATATCCATTCTTTTCCCTCGTCGCGGCCACCTTCTCCACCTCGCCGTAGGGATCGATATCGCAGCTCGAAGAGTCCTCGAACTCCCGAGAGCTGGTTTCGCGCGTGACCGGGAGGTGATTCCTCCTCTCGTCCCGCGCGTTATCCTCCGCTCCAACGCGGCGCCGCCGCCGCCGAGGAGGTGCGATCGTCGCGGCCGTAGCCTCATTAGTCGCCTGATGTCTTTCTTAATTGCCTTGCTCCTTCCTGCTGCTTTATTTCTTAGCGTTGATCCCCGATCGCCCGCCCATGCAGTAAGTCGCGTCATTTTTTGTTTTCATTATTAACACGTAATGGAAAAGAGTAGCGTGCAAAAAAAATAGGCTTGTGAAAAATCAGCAGATTGGCTTTCCGTTGGTAGTAAATCTACGTCATCCTTGATACCTTGCGGATAGAGGTCGGCGCTATGTAGTTTAAACGCCGTAAGTGTCGTAAACACTGTGATCACGCATCGCGTGCACTACGCGGAAGAGCGAGAGCGCATTGTCGGAGTGTTTTCCTATGTGATGAATGTGTCGGGATACTGAGGTTATTCCTATGCGTTTTCCGCGATCCAAAAATGTCTCGCCGTAATAATGATTAATGGGGTAATTTCGGCGATCAATGTAAAATCAAATTGGATAATGTATTATTATTACGGATGATACACTACGTCTAGGACATGATAATTTCGCATCGTCGCGTCTAAATGGAACGGAGAACCGCGCGCAGGTGTGCCGCTTTGAAAAAAAATTAAGTTTCCATGGAATTTCATTCTAATATTTTCAAAAAGTCTTGAAAAATGAAAAAAAAAATGGACACTGTACCTCAGGTCGCACAGAGTTTATAATAACGCTTGCGATCACGTTCGTAATGGAGCGTTCGCGAAGAAAGTGTTCTCTCACGTATCATTGCGCCGCGTGGCCATATATTTTCCAGCAACGAACGCCGACTCCCTTTACATCCGTACGCCGGTCGTGTATCGATCTCTTCTCACGAGTGATCGATGCGGAGATCCGAGTCTACGGTCTCGTCGATCGTCACCGTCGTCGATATCGTCGTTGTTACCCGATGATTTAAGTTCTTAACCCGAGACTCCCGCTGTCAGGCGCGGCGCAAACGACGTTCCCGCTTCCACGCGACCGGCACAGTCTCTCTTCTGCGCTCTGTTACCCTCCCCTTTTCTCCTCGCACTTTTATTCTTCTTTCCGAGTAACGATTGTTTCGAAAGATCGGTATTGGCGTGAATGTCAATATGCACAACTCGCGCGTATGGGTGTAAACGTGCTCACTTTCTATAAACCGAACGTCGGCACGTTGCCTAATCCATTTTCGCGCAGACAGTCACTACTTCAGTCGTACTTCAGATTGTATGCCTTTTTACAGCGCGTTGAAGTTGTTGATCTAAAATAGAAAGGATTTTAAGTCAACGTTTGATCTGAATTAACATCTGATTCATCTGAATCAAATAAATCACGATCAAAAAGGTATCTGCAAATAAAAAACGATTCGAGTAGTCTTTCTTTATGAAGAAAGAAAGTTAAATTGAAAGCATTGTGCGTTAATTCTGCATTGATTATTTGGATTCTTCTCGACTTTCTCAGAGGCACCCTGAATTTATAATACAATTGGACCAGCAACATGCACGTAAGATACTCGTGAGCTCATAATAATGTTGTTCTAATTCGACATCAGCTTGTAAAGCGCGTATCAGTGCGTATATATTGGAAAGTAAAAGAAAGAGTTGGACGCAAAAAAGAGTTGGAAGTAAAAAAAAGAGGAAAAGAGGAAAAGAAGAAAGCGGACATACGGTTTTATATGCATTTGCGATCGCGAGGAATGAGGAGACGCCCGGAGGGCCGCCGGAGAGAGACCCGCTGAGTTATGGACACATTCGCGATTTCTTCAGGTTGTACCTGCTGGAATCGGTTAGAGGGAAAGGGCAGCCTGGTTTATTGAATTGGGTTACATGATTTACGATACCGCCTCCCGATCTCGCTCGATCACCGTTCCCTGTCGAGGTTGACTCATAACGTTTAACCCCTCGCGAGCTCACGTCGCTCGTTATTGTGAACTTGCCTTTTGCCCCGATTGATAAGAAACAAATTCGCGACAGGTGTCGGCAACGAGGTAGAATAAAATGGAAAATCCACAACGGGCATAAGATTTTTAAAAACAAAAAATGCATTATTGTGATATAAAAAAAATAGGTGCCAAGAAGTCGTTAGCATTCGCGGTATATAAAGTATATACGTGGGTGGCTAAGAAATATTAATTCCTTCAGAGAGCGCGACGGGGTGATTTAGCGATGCTCGAGAAATCTACCTATCGTCGGGACGAGCCGTACATCTGCACTTACCGGGAGATATTAGCGATAAGGTGTATCTGCCTCAACCTGTTGCGCGGGGGAAATATTACCTCGGATTGATATAGTACCGTGTCGCGGTGAATATGTTGCCCTCTGTACCGTTCGCCGTAATGACGTTGTACAGTAATGGCATGGTAATCACAGTGCCCATTAATACTCCGACGCGATATTTGTTCTTAGACCTGTGATCTCTCTCTCTCTGATCTTAACCACCGATGGACTTGACACTAAAGCGCATTCGGACCTGCCTCACAGCAGTTGATAGCGAGCTCACAATATTTATAATGCCAGTGCTAGTTAACGTTTTTATCATTTTTATCTCACCACAGGTGATTAACTGAAAACATTACAGCTTGTAGCGTCTTATTGAGTCTAATCCGTACCTAGAAATAGTTTGTCCCGAATTAAACAATAAATCAATAATTTTTGAGAGATTTAAGTGATGGAAAGCGTACTGCACATGTCACGTGGGCTGAACGATCCTGCGGTGCGAAACGATAAACCGACAGTGAAATCTTTTTTTTCAGTACGCGAGGCAAAACAATTTCTGTTCGTTCAAAGCCAAGATGCGGAGCACGCGCTTATGCTTGCTCGTACGTCAATAAAATCAGCGGGTGTGGCTGAGCTCATTGGTAGACCCATTCAGGGCCGTTCGAATCTCGCGATGCAGGAAGAGAGTCTCGTAAAACTGGAGAGAGCGCCGTTTGCTCGTAGACCGAATGCAGGAAAAGTTCCGGTATCGTCGATCCGCTCGTAGATCACCCGATGGCGAAGGAGAAATCTGGATGGTTCCAGTGAGATAATCATCAATCGCCGTCTAAATTGTCAGTAAATTATCGCGTCCTGATACCAAGTTCGTATCGACAAGGATCAATCTTCATCGACGCTTAATTCGTGTTCCGAGTTAAATTGGAGCAATTCCAAATATGACACATTTGATAACGATACTACCATGCATAACGGTTTCGCCATCGAACTCAATTGGGAATATCGAATCAAAAATTTGACACGCGATTGCATAAGGAATTGGGCGATCTGGCAGAACCGACGTAACGTCAGATGCAAACGATTCGCCAATTTGAAGCGGCCTCGAAATCACGATCTATCAGAAAACCAGTTTGAGTTCCCGCTCTTGGCACACTCACGCCGTTGAGTGATGGCTGGAGCCTAGGGCCCGAGCATTGGAGCCCGTGTACCATAAAATCGCTTCACTATATCAATCTGCTTATTGCCTCGTCATATATGGCCTTTGTATCGCAATAAGCCGGGGCGAGGTGTACAAGAGTGTCACCTCCTCTTCCTCCTATCCACATCGTAATAAATAGCGGCGTGAATCACAGGAAGATCTTTATGCGTCGGATACTCCGACGTACGTAGTACAGTTTATTGTCGGTTTACGCAACTTAGCGATGCATATTAGCATAAAAGATTTAATCGAACGCAAAATATACGGTGTGCATACTTGAAGAATTTCTTGCGCGTATTTTTCCCTTACGTAAGTTACACGGCCAGGCGTAATCTTTTACACTTCTACCGCCCGCTACTCTCGCAACAATGTCGACGATGAATTATGTAACGCACCGTTATCCAGAATCCTTGGACGAACGCGATCGGGCGAGCATTAACACTCCTGCGTACACCGCGGCGGTAATTACTGTCTCGCACAACAACGGAGTTTCCCGTTCAATAGTAATTTATATTCGAATGATATACTGCGACAGCGGAGTTGACTGATATGGTTATATATCCTATACCTGGCTGTGTGCGCTACACGATGTAAAGTTCATCTCTGGAACTTTGTGCGTGCATAGCAAGTCAGATATCGAAAAGAGAAAGATCAACTTTCATGGCACTAAATGTAAAGAAAGTCTTACCGCTTGATACATATATATATATATCCTGATAAATATATAAATCTGTCAATATGTATAATATTATTTTTCTGCAACTTTATTTCGAGTCTTATCACCTTCACTGGATCAGCAACCTGATTATTAAGAAATCACTGAAGGAATTCTTCCTTCCGCTCGAAAGAAATCAAAACGAGCGGAGAAAAGAAAAGCTATTTTATACGGCCAGGACTCTCTCAGTGAGCATCAATGAAGGGGGCACGACTTCGAGGTTCGCGACTGTGAGTTAGGAATTACAGCGACGCGTCTCGCGAGAGGAGCGGAAGAGTGGCAACGCGATTTAACAGTGATTTAATAAGTGGACACCGGTGCACGCGGTATACGGGTAACACATCTCCTCTCCGCGTCTCTCTTCCGAAGTCGCTTCCACGATCGGGCTACGCGTTATCTTCTTTACCTTTCTCCTCTTCTCTCCGGCGAACGATCTTCTCTCGGTACAGCTCTCCGCTGGACGCCGCCACATTGGCGCCACGCACTCCCACCCACACTTTCAAGTTACGCCGAAGGAGAGTGCACGCACGCATGCACGCACGCACGCACTCACACGCTTACGCGGCCGGGTGATCGCCGCGCAAGTGCAACGCGTGCATCATGCGTACACCGACGATGATGTCAGGGGAATTTGCACCTGGCGGTACGCGCATGTACGCGCGCCGACGACCGTACAGTATATCCATTGCCACGACGAGGAAGGAGAGTCGGATTCCTGGCCGTTAGAAAGCGCGCGTACCGCGGACGGCCACATGCGAAATCCTGCGGACGATGGAAAGTATCCTCGGCAACGTACGGCTACATCTCACTCCGAGAGAGGCGACGGCAAATAATTATCGCCGCTGGTTTACGGCACATGATATCGCCGCTACCACGATAATACCGTCGAAAGTAAAGTGTGCGACATGCATCCGCGCGTTTATCAGACTTAACTAAAATACGAAGAGAGATGCGATCATTGACGATTTCCTTCCGATTCGAGCCCGCACCGAAATTCAAGTAATGTTACTTTTAATGGACAACAGACTTGAAACTGTTGCACAAGACACAATTACATTATTTCCCGCCGTTTCGTCATAATTTTTTTACGTTCTCTCCGCGAGATAGCAGGAAGTAAGCATGTTTCGTGGAAAATGACAAAGCGTGCATGAAATTAGTACAATTTAAGTGATGTTTAGTTAAAATACCGTAGTTAATGTTGCGTGTTTTTCCTGTACGCAATTCTATTATGATCTCGCTATTCTGACCTATTGTCCCAAAGAGATCTAGAGACAGTAATAGAAATAACTCACAGGCCGCACGTTAAGTGTGTCGTCAAGCACCGTTAGTGTCTGCGCAATCTGCACAATTGTTTTACGATCTCATTGTATCGTTTGATATAAGCCGCTGAACTTGTATTCCGTAAACAGGTCATAGTTTGAATTTCAATCTGACGCAGGAGAATGCGTGAGAAAGGGGAAGAAGCAGAGGTGGGCGAAGCGCGCAGGTTGATCAATCTGGCAGATGGGTTACGTGCTTTCCTCCGGGGCGGCATGGCATCAGAGCGGGCCTTAAGAGGCCCGGAGAGGCTACTGAATTACTGACAGCCAAATAACAGGCCGATCCGCGGCGCGATGTTCCCCTCGTTGTCGGCGCCCTTTCTCTTCTTCCTTCTCTCGTATCTCTCGGGCCTGCACTGCCCGGCTGTCCCAATATGGGCCAACATATTATGCATATCGGTCATCGTGCCTCTTATCTAAACGACGTAAGTACAGAGGCGTCCCTTTGGAGAAGCCGACCGCGAATATGTTGCTCGTGTTCCGCGACAGCTACCGCGCGCGCTTCCAGTCGGACCGACTTGATTAGACGAGACGGGAATCCAGTCGTCTCTATCCTCGCGAACGTAATTCTTCGGATGAACGATCGAACGACGGACGGCGGACGGCGGGTGATTACTGATCGACGTAATATTGTGTTCCCACCAATACTGAGAGAATGCCATTCACCGTGGCGGATTAATGCGCCGTAAAAAGGAGGCGGCCTTATGAAGTTAAATTCGCGCTTGATTATTAACAGCCGTAATGCAATGCCGATATAGGCGCCTATTCATTATCTTCGCTCCGTCAAAAGGCTTTTAAAGGGAAGTTACGTAAAACACGTATTATACGCGTGAATACGATTAATTGCCACGATTTGTTCCATCCACTTTAATGTATGTTCATATAATCACTGTCGTTTGTTCCTTTCTCCCGCAGCCGCGCCCGAATTCGTCGTCTCCTTACTTAACCGCGCACGTACCTGCAGAAATCGATCGACGTCGATCTTGAACCGGCACGTCTAAGCCGAGAGCGCCCCGTACAGAGTGCGCTCGTTAGTATCACCTAGGCTCAATAATTACAATCGCGCGAGATTTTTCCGCAGCTGTTCGATAAGATCCCGGCGCAGAGGTCGCGCAGAGACATAATCTATAATTACATCGGTGCGCCGACCGATGCACGTACACAATCGCCCTGCCTTGTTAACACACACTCGCGCGATCGCGCCTGCCGTTTCTTTTTCGTTTGCGAGAAATACGAGAGTACTGAAGGATGCCTGGCTAGCTCTGTATTAGCTTGTAAAATAGATATATCCTCGCGTTTGAAAGGGAAATGATTGCGTTCGGCTATTTGTCTGTTGCGCGCGCAACGCCAAACGTCTCAATATCTTCTACCTTGAAAATATATTACTATAACGTATCTATGGTACACAGCGGCGGCATGCCACCGCGCGCCGCCTCGGCTGGCAAACGCTTTGAAGGAAGGTAGACTGCATTTCTGCACAATTCGCTTTACGATCGTCAATATTGCCTCATTAGCTTCCCCGAGATGCTGTCCCCTGGGAAACCAAACGAGTCGACACGCGTTCGATCGTTCCTAGGGATATTAGAGCGATCCATTTGATCCAGATGGGACGGGTGAGCATTAATTTGTTATCCATCGAATACGAATCGAACCGCAGGGGAGTTGGTGGGTATATGACGGTCTGTCGTGTCCGCAGTTAGTCAACGCTGAAGTCGGGACCACCCCGATTTGCCCGGATTGCCGTCTAGTTTCTTCGTCTCGATGCCGGCGACCTCCGCACTTCTCCACCCTCCGCTGTTACTCGCACTCTCTTCTTGCTCTCTTTGTATGCGATTTCTCTCCTTATGTCTATGTGATTCATAGACTCGGCGGGAAGAAACTACACGCGGATGTATACGTCCCGGCTCGTTTCTCGGCAAAGCAACAAGCCTATCTACATTTCCTCGCGTCATGCTGAGATCAATGGAAAAGAAGTGAGAATCAGATGTCTTCAGACATCAAGTATGTTTATCGGCGATATATTTCGCATGATAAACATGTAATCGTTATGTAATGATTCCCATTAGTTATTCATACAAAAGTGAAAATTTCGTAATAACGACACTGCTTCTTAGACAGAGTGAAGAGATGATTAGCTATTCATTTCGATGCACTTTAGAACCTGCTCGACGGTTTAGCGAATTCCAATCGTCTGATCCTCCTCGACTGGCGAACCGAGCCGTTTCTCTTATCTCACGGTACCGATCCTGAATTTGCGTAACCGTTACGAGAAAGCGAGAGAAGAACATTGTCATCCTAGGGGTTAATGCGTTCCACATACTCAAGCAGCCTTGATATTTTAGCCGACGTTCTAGGATGACCAGGCAGTTTTTCTCGTCAACTCGCGCAGATACCGCGTGCAAGAATATCGCGAGCGAATACCCGTATCGTCGGCTTAGACGCTGGGCGGAGCGTGACGAATTTCAATCGTGTGAATCCCATCGATGCCGTTCAAATGCATCGGCCGATTAGGGACGGTTAACCGTCGCTTGAATGGTGAGAGACAAACGAGACGTCACGATCGCAAGGTACTGCTGACTGGGACGTTACTGCTGTTTGTATTCTTGATGATCGGCGGAAGATTTCTACTTCACGCATGATTTTCAGGTTGTAAGAACAATGACAAATGTATTTATCTTCTCTCCAGCTTGCCCGAGTCTCGGAAAAATTATCGCATCTGCTTCTGTTGGATTATAAATATCTCTCGGGATCGTTCCATTTTATATATATAATTGAAAGAACACAACACGATTTCTCTTATCTCTCACCACCTGTTATGGACTTTCCTTTACACGAGAATAGTCACTCCATTTTTTGTTTGAGTAAACGATCACTTAGGGGTGATTTTTACACCTTAGTTGAAAGGTGTAAATTTTATTATTACATATTGTATATGATTGTTTTATGATTTTAATATCTAAGGATATTGTGTATATTTAATCATGTTCTGAAAAAAGGTAAATAAATTTTAAAAAATATTAAACGGTAGAAGCACATTAAGCAGTTTATTATGCCAGTATTTTAAAAAAAATGAAATCTTAATAAAATACTTTTACATTAACGGTTTTGGGATTGTATATTTAAAGGTTCATAAAAAATGCTTATATTAGAAAAAAACGAAATTTGTTATATAATATTCATGTTATAGTAATTTAAAATGAACCTAAGCCGTTATCATATAAAGTTATTTATATCGTATTCGCTCTTACAGAATTATTAAAAACGGTCTTTTTAATTATATTATATAAATATAAAAATTATGTATATGAGGTATTTTTTAACAAAAATAAAAATATATATTTATAGAAACTTTGTATAAATGTAAAGATATTAATAGCTTATACTACTTTTTAATTAAAATCTCATTCAAAAATTCATATTATTATTTTGAATTTATACTATAAATTCTTATATTTCATTGATTTTATAATAAAAAATTGATTTTATAACGATAACCTGGGATATGTTCTCAGCTAGTTTCAATAGATCGGTACTGTGAATATAAAAATCGTAACTTCTTTCTACTCTATGTATAAATTGTATCTCGGAATTTTCGAATGGAAGGTATAGATTTTTTCAGAAAAAAAATTTGCTGTGATGTGAGCTTCATTATTTTTGATGCTAGGGTGTAAAAAACGTCCCACACAGAACAAAATGACTATCAAATCAACAATTCATTGTTTCATATATAAGCAAGAATATAAAATCTTCTTGGAAGATAATCTTGATCAGACATAATTTGCTTACATGAAGAAACAAAATGTCTTTATGTTAGCAAATTATGTCTCTTTGAGATTATAAATACTTCCAAGGAGACTTTATATTCTTGCTTATATAATATATGAAACAATGAATTGTTGATTTGATATTAATTTTTTTTCTGTGCAGACGACTACTCTTGAGTTAACAATTCGGCGCTTACAACGTTTCTTAACGGATTTTAGTCGCCCTATAAATAAAATTAAGTCGCGCCATTTTCCGCATATCGGAAATACGATTATGTTGGCATAACCGAGGAAGTACTTATAAGCGACCAACTAACTTGTAGCAGTCGGCAAGGAGATAACGCGAGCGGGACAGAGACGGCGGCTTAAAACATCCGATAAGAAGCACGCGCGCGGGGCGCTTAACGATTTCATAAAGGAGATAATGAGCCGAGGGTAGAGCTAATTAAGCGATACAATCCCTACATCCTAAGGGCCATTAAAGCCAACATCAAATGCACGCTTATCCACGGTGGAAGATACTTAAGATACCGCCACTGACTTGCCTAATTATGCGTAACACTTTGGTGCTTCGTGCTTACCGCATAATCTTTTATATTATTACTAGCTATCACATAATGACATTCTATTAACTTTCACATTAATACATTCATAATCATTTTTCGCATTCATCCATTTTTATACTCTGAGAGAAATGTTTTGTAAAATCAACTAATGTTTGGTTGAATAATGATCAAATGAATTTTATAGTTATAATTACTAAATATATAGTTATTTTGACCAAATAATTTGTAGCCTTAACCAAATAATTATTTTCATACAACAAATTACAAAAAGTTTTGTTAAATGTAACTAAGTTTTTGGTACCAGTAACTACAAAATTCATTTGATCACTATTCAACCAAACGTTAGTTGATCTTACCAAACGATTTCTCTCAGTATATATATATATATATACATTTTATAATTATCTACAGAATAATGTTATTAATTTTGTTCTTATAATTACTTCCGTTCGTGACAAAGTTTTCAAAAATTTCCAAATGAATATTACTAAACAGGTTTCGATTATTAGTTTTCGATCCCAAATTGAAGTTATCACGCGCCACGCCCTGATCGCACACGCATACATGCGTACGCGTTGCGTCGTCTCGAGCCTACATAAGAACGTTCACCGGCGATACAGGGTAGATAGGTAGAGTCGGTGTTCCGGGCTGGTCGGAGTGGCGCGGACAGGTCCGCAGCCAGAAGTTGATCCACGATTATGGCCCCGTGCACGCCCTGGTTCCTTCGATCCCGCTTGATAACCGGTGCAAGTTCCCGGCCGTGGAACAGTTTTCGGCCGGAATCGTTTTCGTTGTCGACACGACACGGCCAATCTCCCTCGACACGGAATGTCTCGCGTTACTCCCGTGTACGACCCGCTGGGTCGCCGAATTCCCGAGGGGTCTTCCTCAGGGAAGTGACCCCTGCGATCCGCACACGACAAAAACGGTATCGTGAACATCCGAAAGAGCTACTCGCTCCGAACGCAATGTCTCGTCTTCCGGACACGGGGAATTTGAGATTTTTAACCGACTACAAGTTGTCGGTGTCAAAGCAACGAGAGGTGACAAGGGAGATATATGCCTCCCGGAAAAATTCCAACGGTAGTTCAATTGCCATTGAGTAAAATACGTTATGATCTTAGATATTCGTGCGTCACAATGCAAAATTTATCTGAGCGACAGGGTTTTAAACATAACTGTTTTCATCCCGTTAGTTTCTGAAATTATGCGTCGCTTGTAGATTGCAACATTATCGCGATTATCTTCGTAACGCAGATAATGCGACGACTTATATGAGGATTGAAATTCTTTCTTCCTGACGACCGCGCGAAGGTCTGCTGCTCCTGACGAATGTTACTCGCGCACGATCGCGTCTCGCTTTGCGGCACGGAAAGAGCCATTGAATATAATCTCGGAGCATGAGATACGACGTTTAATGGAGGATTTATTCTAATGTCGCGCGATATGCAGAAATACAGGCTTCCCCGGGCTCTATTTACTAATTACTATGCAGGTCACCTGAAGTTGCCGGGCATTTTTGTGGCGAACGCGCGCATGATACCACATGCAACAAATAGGAATCACGCAGGTGCAACTTGACTCGAGAACCACGCGAGAATTCGCCTTCACCTCCCACCCCCGTCCCTCCCTTCGGTCTTTTCACAACCTTTCTCTCCTTGCTACCACGAGGAACTGATTCGCACACTTCTCGCGTTTCCATAAAGAGACGAAGAAAGTCGCGTGCATTCCCGGACCGGCGTGTGGTCTACGTCGTACAGCGAAATAGAAGTTTCGCGGCGCGTAAAAAAGAAGTGGAAGGGCACACCTGCGCTTCTCGCCGTGTCGCGACGTGGGCGTTTCGCGACAGCAAATGTCATCGTGATGTATTCTTCGAGGACATTTTTCTTCGCCGTTACGGTCGCGCATAGTGATCGTCCTTGATTTTTAAAGAAACATTATGAAAAAGATCTCGATAAATATATTACGAATTAATCATAAAATTTTGATTAAATTAATAGATTAACCTTTACAGGATGAGAAATCACTATAATTGCGCTGAAACAGTGTCATATGTTGAGACGAGGAATACAATGAATTATAATAAGTCTTGCTCAAGGAAATCTGTTTTAAAAATAGACCTTCTCCCTCCCCTTAAAAGTTAAAGATTAATAATTGCGGAATTCTTGATCTCGTGCGTACGAAGCTTACAATTTTAATAAATGCAATTTATGATTATAATTTTATTAAATTGTTGTTAGTTATCCAAAGTTACAGTAATTTCTGTAGTAATTATTATTATTACAGTTGAGTTATAGTAATTGTGGGCGTCTAAGGATGAGCATAAATTATGTCAGAAGTATTTGTAAAAAAGAATGACGTGCTAGTAATTGCACATTCTGGTTTTGAAAGGCAAATAACTCTGTGGTAACTCTGGGTTACTTCGCATGTTGAAATCATGTCTACAAGAGGATTTAATAAAGATGATAGAAAGAGGAACATTCGAGACTCCTTTCGGCATGTTGTATCAAAATTTTTGTAGACTTTTATCGCTCATTTCTTTTACCGATCAAAAATACTTCTAAAATACTTTCAAACATGATACACAATTTTATATTATTATATAATGAATTTTATAAACTACTAAACTCCATTTCTCTTATATTTTTTACATATACAATATTTTATGTGAAAAATATGAGATTTGTGATCTGAATGCTCGCAGAAAAAATTCTAAGAAATAGGATCGAGAGAC
>QKQZ01005943.1:0-11478 GCA_003595255.1 Solenopsis fugax | reverse complement strand
TACAAAGATATTTCCATTTTTACGAATTACCCCACCTAACGAATAGCCCTGGTCTTCCCTATAGTATCTCGTATCATAATCATAAATGATACTTAAAGATGCGTTGTACCATTGCAAATCAAAATGTGATGCAACAGGTTTGATCGACTATTTGTTGGTCTTTCATTGTCGCATCAAAGAAATAATATGCGAATCGAGCAAATGTCACAATTTGATACGCAACGATGACACGATACTTGGATACGCAACAAATTTATATGCGGTTTAATAAAATTCTTAAAATTAGACCACACATTGGAGATTAAGAATTGAAGATTAGAATTAGACTAATCAGATAATTTTAATTTTCATCCCTTTCGGTTTTGATTGTTTGAATAGCAATCTTCACTGACACGTGCTTAATCCAAGGCTACAAAAGATTGTAGATCAAAACTGCCATATGATATTCTTATGATATTAGAAAATGGGGGAAAGGACAGGCTGTCACGAAGTGCGTGTTTATTAAAGAATGAATATGCGTATTTATGATCGACATGATGGATGCGAATGGAAGAAAAAGAAGAGACATTCTGCTAATTTTGGAGAAATGCGTTCTTTTTTAAATCTTCGGAACTTTTTCCAGGAATTTTAACATTGTCTAGAATTAACGAGCCTCAAATTAGTAGATTGCACCTGCAGGAAAATATTTTGTTGTTAGTTGTAAACTCTCTTATCGAATTATCGAACGCTATAAAATAGTGTATCTTTAATAGTAAATCTCGATCGTTTTTGTTTCGAAGTGTGCTAATCATGCCGTACCGACTATTCTACGAATAAAAGGAGATAACGCGCAAGTAAACGGACGAGAACCATTGTTTCCGCAGCGTCTAACAAATGGTTAATTACCGTACCGCGGTCACAGGAATGCGTTATTGTTTGCAAGTACTGAAAAGGATGCAAATAGACAGGCTAGGACAGAGAGTCGATCTACAGGGTGCAGCGAATGAAAGAATATAGACGAGGATGGGGACGGAAGAACGAAATAATAGAACAAAGAGAGGATAGAATAAAGGGAAATAAGAGGGAAATGCTTTGAAAATTTCAGAGGAAGCGGAAGAGGTCGGAAGCGAAGCGAGAAAGAGAAAGAGAAGGTGAAAGGGGGTAAGAGGAATTGCGTGTACAGGAGGGAGGAATCGCTCTCTTTCTCTCTCCTCTCTCGATTCAGCCCCGTTTCCTGGCTCATTAGTTTCAAAATGGCGTCTAATCTGATTTACACGGCTTCTTCCCACGGTTCACAGAACATGACAGAAGATCTTCGATTATTTTCCAAGGCGGCGTAGGCGCCTTTGCGCCGCCGGAGACAAGAGGAAGACGTTGCTCGCTCTGCTGCGGCTAACAAAAGTCTGATCGAACGAATTATCGGGCCAATTGTGAACTCCTCACCTTCTATCGAGCGAAAACGTATGTCGAGTGTGCATCGCGCGAATCTCGGGCGCGAGGAAATGTCAGTTCGCAGATAAATATTACCGCGATGCATGTTAGGTTTTCACGCCCGACTGAGTCGTCGAACAGGGAAAATTAGATCGGGAAGATTTATTTAAATAAAGAAAACTATGTCTTTTTTTCCTCTGTATACATCTTCCCGATTGACTTGTTTTAGTCGGTTAAGCACATTACATTCTGTGTAACGCAGTGAATAAATTCGTGATTGTCACTTTAATATCAGTAATGTGTGCAGTGGTTAATATCGCTAATCTCGTTATTTTTGTCTTAATCTTCTGCTTGCCATCAATAATAATCAGTAAAATATGTAACTCTATTTTTAATTTTATAGATCATATAAAAGTTATTTTCTTTATTATTATTTTATTTACGAATTTGGTGCTTCCGCACACGAAACTGGTTTTTTTCGATCATTAAGCAATCTTTTTATTTCTTTTCGTCACGTCAAATATCGTTCGCATATTTAAGTAATTTCATTTATGAAAAAAATGTTTTAAACTGCACATGTTTTTATCATTTTGACATCTATTAAATTGCTCTGTCACTGGTACACATGCATTGACATAAGGTGTTCATTATGGATCATGAAGTGTCAGTTCCCGTACGATCGCAGAGGTCAAGCAACGTTAATGGCTGTCCTGGCTTGGATGAGTGATCACTTGGAAACTCCCAAAAGAAAAGAAATTCCTGAGAAAAAATTTTCGAAAAAAATTCCAGATTACTTTTTTGATTATAATATTTTCAGTGTGATTTCGAAATACTAATCGATAAAATTTATTTTAACAATATAATTATTCTTTGAAATGTTAAAAAACATTTATTTTATGTTAAAAAGCACATTTTTTTTAATATAAAATATGTTAAAATAAACATTAAAAGTTTTTTTCTAAACGTTAAAAAAATGTAATGTACTTAAAAAAATGTAAATTTAGTTTTTCACATATTAAAGTAAATGTATTTTTTAATGAAAAAAAAGGAACTTAATCCATTATTTTTAAAAATGTTTTTACACGTTTTAAAAAACATTTTTAACATTAGTCTAGGGGGAAGGAATTTAATATCTAGATGCAAGTCAGCATCAATCATTATTGAATTAATTTTAATTTAATAAAACGTGATATTACTCATTCTTATTTAAAGGACTTATCTTAATAGGGCTGTGTTATGTCTGAAAAGTAATCACCGCGCAGTTTCGTTAAATTTGAATGGATATATAAAATCACACAAACAAAAACATAGCACGAAGATCTAGCTACGATCGTAGAAGGCTTTTTTTATTCAATTTGTATTTTTAACATTGTTTGCGGATTGGAATATTGTTACCGTAAACTCGTTCAATAGTATATACAAGTACATTTAATATTGATTTTTTTTATATGTAAGATTGATCGAATATATGAAAGTCTATTTAATATTAAATTGAATCTATGTTATTACATGTATAACAAACTATTAAAATGTTTCCTTTAATACTACTTTAAAATTCTTGTTTGAAAAATATGAAATATTCGACAAGAATTTTCATATGCGGCAGTGTGCCAGCTCATCTCGTTGCAAATCATACATCAGTAACTATTGGTCTCGCAAACGTTATAAATATGGCGAAAACAAGCTTATTAAACAAATTTCTCGCGATATAAACAGAACGACCATTAAAACCTGCTCTCAATCGTCGCGCACTTATGCACTTTAATTAACGCGTTACGTTTCGTGCGATGGATATCAAATATTCGTAATCGGGAAAATTAACTGTGTGCTGCGTGCGTTCTAATTTTGTGAACTCGTCGTCGAGTGTCTATCGGATATGGTGCGTATCCCGCGAGACGTTTGTGACGTCTCAGCCGTCACCGTCGCCGAGATTGACGTATTCCCTTTCCAGGTGCCGTGCGAAATTGCCGCCGGAAAATTGGCCCGGCGGTGTCGCACGCGTTACTATCTCGAAAAGACGGATCTCTTCGCGAATTTCACCGCAATTTAACGTCCACGTTTTCGCAGGCTTTCTCTCTGCGGCACTCCGGCGAGAATACTGTCTCTCCCGCTACACTTCTCGGGCCTGTAACTACATTTCCGTCTAATTAAATCGGTCTCGCCTGTCCCAAAAGCGATACAGAGAGATGGTGGTCCCGAGAGGGAATACAAATATATACATGTTCTTAAATGATATATAAAAGCTTAAGCGCGTGAAATGCATTTAAAATGGTCCCACGATCAAGCTGTTTTTCTCTTTAAATTCTTTAAAAGCATCTTTATCAACTATTCTCGAAATTAATTTTAAGTGGAAAATGTCCTCACAATGTCCCGATTGTGGTTTCGATATTCTGTGGAACCATTTCCTTTTAAGTGCTTTGTGTTTTCAAAAAAGGATTTATTGGTAGATAAAGATTCAGCTTTGAGTTATTTTTCATTTATGGTTTATAAAAAATATTGATAATGCATAATAATGACTAAAGTTTGTTAGGACTTATATTGATTTTATTTTTTACGCATGAGTCAGAATTGTCATGATAACAATGTTTACTATTATATATTTTTACAAGTTTATTATTATATATTTTTTATTTCTTATATTTATATTGGCTAAAAAATCAGTTTTATTGAGATATTGAGATAGTGCATCCAAAAACATTGTTTTTTTTGCTAATAATATTTTTATCTATTTTTTCATAAATACTAAAATATATGATATTTAGAATAATGTTATATTTATAAATTATAGTTTATTATCACATTAAAAGCTTATCCTTTTCCATTAGTTTTTATAATTAATTTCTTACTCATACTGATACATAATTTATAAATATCGTAATACATTCATTTGTAACCGTTCAGTGTAATATATTGTAAAGTTTATTTTAAATCCATGATTCATAAATCGTGTCAATGCAGTAATAAAGATTATTTCTTTATATTGTTTTGATATTTTACTCATGAGTCATAAATGCAGTGATAATAGGTTTATTATTATTTTTTACTTCTTTTACTTATTGTAAAAATCAGTTTTAATATTAAAATACTATATAAATTTGAAAGCAACGTGCCTTTCTGGGAATATTTTTAACAATTACAATGATGCCTGCATTAAATGATGAAGACGTGTAATAAATGTTACAAAGAAATATATATTCAATCCTATTTTATTTTTGACAGTCAAATAGCTTGAAAAATATGAAAGTTTCGAAAAAATATTCGAGATAAAACTTATGTGGATTCAAGAACAAATTATAGTAAAACTAATTTTCAAAAATATCAATTTTTTGAAGTAATATGGAGATTACCATTTTTTTAAATGGAATTATATGACTGTTACATAATATGATTCCCCTAAGTATTCTGCATAAAAGTATTAAAATAAAATTATTGAAAAATTAATAATTTACGAAATATTTTATACTTTATCATGCCATATATCGACAAAAAATATAAAATATCTTGTACTAACTCTTAATTTTTTAAATAAACTAACTGTTACAAGACATTTTTGTTAGGACTTTTTATTTTACTTGTCTCCAGAATACGCTATTAAAATATTGTGCGGTATTTGTGAGACATCCTGTACATATATATATTTATTTATTTTAAAGAGACCTTGTATATAAGAACAACTTAATGGATCCTTTTCCTTCTTCGACATCAAATTCATTCGCGATCGCACATTTTGATGTGATCCAATTCCGCGATGTTATCTTGGAATTATTTATTGTCCGTGCGCACAGCGCAATGCGAGTTATTCCACGATAATAAAATCGCTTAAGAATGTGAGACGTTTCGGAATGTTGATTTCTATTGAATTAAACACCGGAAGACGCGCGTGGCGAGATCGCTTCTGAAATTATTACCACGACGATGATAGCGATGTGTTATTGGATTATTAAGCTTATTGAATTTTACTGGATCAAACACAAATATATTTTTAGTATCTTTTTTATATTATTCATTGTCGAATGTAGGCTATTCTCTGTTTTCCTCTCTTTCACTAAATGTCAATCTATTTGAGAGGATTCAAACTATTTGATTTGATATTTTTAAATCTGTCGAGAACAAAGTTAGTATTGATTTTTTAGTTAAGCGATGCCATATATTATTTATAATATATGGGGTCGTTTATACATTTAATTAAATTTATTTATTTATAAGTACATTTATGTTGCGTTGTTGATGAAGTTCATAAATGTATTGAATAGATGGATACCTTTAATAAAACTGACAAATAAATATTGTAGCTATCTAACCATACTAATTACAAATACCACTGCACATAAACTGTTGCTACAAATAAAATATACACATTACCTTTCTACGATATAAATTTGCGATAAATTGAAAATTCCAGATTTAATATTTTAAAATTTTGTGTTTACTAAATTTCAACAAATATTAGATATAAAACAAAATGTATTAAATCTGAATTTGATTCAAATAAATTTTTCAACAAGTTACTTTTTATTTTACTACTTTGAATTACTACATTTAAAAGAAAGAGCTTTATACTTTTAGTATTATTCATTCCATGAGTCTGGTTCACTTATAAGAAAACAGAAATTTACATATACCTCGTTTGTGCCTATGGACTCCCGGGATTTACACACAAAATATCCAATACACAATATATCTTGAAGCGATAATTTAATTTCGTCGACCTTTCTGAGAAGAGATACGGTCTTCTACGCACCATTGTACGAAAATTGTTTACTATTTTGAGTACGGTCTCGCCCGTTTGCAGAATGGTGGTGTATCATGAGATTCGAAAACCGCGATATGCACGCATATACACGACCCTACCGCTCGTAATAATTCAGCACGCCGTAATAACGAGTTGCTAACCGGCTAATGAATAACCCCTGAAAATTAAACAGCTCGCAAATCGAGTTTCCAACCTGGGTGTTTGCGGGTCCTGATTGCTCGCACCCACGGTCCTCGGTAGATGAGGGTAGGTAAAAAAAGATTGTTGCATTGACATGACGACACACGCAATTGTCATTCGAATTTAAGGGATAAATTCAACTTAATTTTTTTTCTGGCGATGTAGAGACAACTTGAATTACGTCGCGTTCAAATATTTGCAAATATTTAAATAAGATAGCCGGACAATTTCATAAAAGTTGTTCTATCAATTTGTCTAAAATATTATTAATCAACAGACAGCTGAGATAACAATAAAGCATTGTTACATTGAGAGAAAAAATTACGTGGTCCAAGTAAATATATTATAATACCATTCAATTAAATTATTTAGATCACACAAGTAACTATTACTTGTTTATAATAAGTATTACTTCTTTGAAATAAATATTACTGATTTGATAAAAAATAATTATTTGATTAGTACTAATATTTACTTGAATCACGTAATTTTTTTCTTTCAGTGTACGAGTAATAAATATAATATTTCTTTCTTTAATTTTTTTATATAAAAGATATAAAATATTTAAACTAATTAGTAAGAATTTTTACTCAAAACATTAGATAAAATTAATCAAAAACTTGTTTAGTAATTTTTTAATAAAAATATCTCTTGATTATAACCATTGAGAGTTTTTAATAAAAAATTTTGATTAATTATAAGACTAAAGATTTTACGGGAAAAAGAGAAAAGAGAAACAATGTTTATGGTAAAGATATAAATTCGCAAAAATTTATTCAAAATTAAAAAGAATTTTATTTACCGACAATGATTTTTTATTAAAAAAGCTCTTTAAACGCCAGAAAAATGAGTTTTTTTATGTTTAGGAGTACTTAAAATTATTTTATTAAAATAAAAACTTATAAAATTTATTCATTTATCATACTGTAATTCACTTGCATCATTCTAATCATTAATGATTGGAATGATGCAAGTTTTAGAAAAATGATTTAAGTATCTATTTTAGATCACTTGATAATAAATCGTTCATTATATCTACTATCAATTTATCTAGATGTGATATTCTGGCATTCAATTTAAATTAAATTGAGTGCCAGAATGTTTCATGAAGGAAAAAATTTTAAAAATTAGACTCTTTTTAGCCGTATGTCAAACAGACTTTTTTTTAAAATATAATACATCATTGCATCTGCGCCAGTGGAATGCCTTTTTAGTTTAGGACTTTGCATCAATTTGCTGTTATTTGAGAGCATTTTCTTTCAAGGCTTGGTTTAAATGACACGTTTGTTAATTGAAACGATCGTCTGTGACTGTCTGACCCGATGGAAAAAAAACTAGATAAATAAAAAAAACATTTAAATAAATAACTGAAAATTTCTTTTAAATTTCATTAAACAGAAGAGTGAGATTTAAAATAATTCATACATAATTCGTAATAATTTACTCGATATCTTCCGTTCGCGATAGTTTCTCTAACGATGATGACATTAATAATGGTTCGCCTTATTGCCAGCTGCCCGCGAAGCGAACGAGATTTCGCATGCTCGCGGAACAAGCTCGCATACATCATCGATGGGCCGCTTCCAATAAACTGTAGCAGCCGCTCTTGCCACGTCGTTAATCACCGCGCGAGTGACAGCAACACCAAAGAGGAAGGTCACGAATCGTTTGGGTGCCGGAAACGGGCTCGCGCCCTAATCATTCAAGTTTCTTCTTGAAATTACATCGCTAAGGAACGTTTTGTACGTAACGTTTGCGAACCAAGTCGCTTGTATTTCGATTGCGGGAACTCGTACGACCCCAGGGACCTCACACCAATACCACGATGCGCTAATAGATAGGATTAATCAATTGAAGATGTTATCGATTATGTCCTACCGCCGCTAAGTCAATAAACGGGTGGGATTTAGCTTAGCTATTAGCCCCTAGCAAGGTTCAGAGACAATCCTCGTCTCAATCGTATTATGATTTAGGGCGTAGAATTGATGGATTCTCCTTTATTTTAGTATATCATTCTTCCAATAAAATCGCTGCGATAGAATTATTTAATAAAAGTTACTTGTTCAATATTCCGAGCAGATAATCATCTTACGGCCTTGATCAAACCTCATCCGGTTTCTGTACTTGAAGCACGGTCGGAATAACATTGCCAGATCTGGCCGGGTAATCAGGAATGAAATGCACTGTTGCATTAGGCCCTGATTAAAATGTCATATTTGAAGAACCTGGTTCGGTAACCATCCATGCCGGATCATGCGTCTATTCACTGAGAGAAATCGTTTGGTAGAATAGTAATCAAATGAATTTTATAGTTACTGGTACCAAAAACTTAGTTACATTTAACAAAACTTTTTGTAATTTGTTGTATGAAAATAATTATTTGGTTAAGACTACCAATTGTTTGGTCAAAACAACTAAATATTTAGTAACTATCACTTTCATTCAAAATTCATTTAATCACTAATCAACCAAACTTTAGTTGATTTTACCACACATTTCTCTCAGTGTAATGGCGTCGTCGCTAATCAGGATGTAATACATTTAATGTAATACATTTAAAAATATTTTTTAACGCATCATAAACATTTTATAATGAATCAAGAAAAATATATTCTAAAATCTTTCTTTTTTCTGTTCATACCTGTTTTTTTCATCTCTATTTTTGAATAAGAAAATCCTGACAATCGCGAAAGCTTTCTTACACTGAAAAAAGTCTGGTTATAACTATGAAATGTATAGTGAAATAGTATCAATGAAATATTTTATCAATATAACTAAAAAAATTTTATTTTACTAAATGTTTAGTAACTTATACCAGATTTGATAATACTTACTAAACATTTAATAAAATAAAATTATTTTTGGTTATATTGATAAAATATTTCATTGATACTATTTCACTATACATTTGGTAGTTATAACCAGACTTTTTTTCAGTGTAGTTTTTGGTAACCTGTCAATTGCGTGAAAAAAAGTTAATTGAAAAATGAGAGTTAATACTTTTTTTGTAGAGGAAAAAGTCATCCTCCCGACTCGCTCGAAACGTTTGAGTCATTCCTTTCTCGCTGGAGAAACGCGCACTGAAAAAAAAGTCTGATTATAACTACCAAATGTATAGTGAAATAGTGTCAATTAAATATTTTATCAATATAATAAAAAATAATTTTATTTTTCTAAATGTTTAGTAAGTATTATCAAATCTGGTATAAGTTACTAAATATTTAGAAAAGTAAAATTATTTTTGGTTACCAAAAACCAAATATTTAATTGATACTATTTCACTATACATTTGGTAGTTATAACCAGTCTTTTTTTTTCAATGCGAAAAAACCTAGAGGCCTTTGTCATATCGGCGGACGAATTTTCAAGGTGTGATGATCTATCGCTAGTTCGTGACCTAGTTTTGCGATCATTAGACCTTGTCAGGCGTGCCGCGGCGTCAAAAATGCGAGAACATTTTATTAAATTCCTCCGATATCGCGTTGATTATTTTTCCGCCGGCGGAGCTCGCGCGTTTCTCAAGGTTGGCTCGAAAGCGATCGACGGATGGACCGATCGCTAAAACGTGCGCCGCGTCTCGACCAGAGATCGCTCGTGACACGGAACCCGAACGATCTTCAGCCGGGCCGCGTTCTATCCACGCATGTGTCGATCGCGGGGAAACTTGCGCGGCATGACAAATGATCTTCACCTGTCCGTGGCACTTTGCTAATCCCTCCGACGGGGCTCCTTTCACGAAGACCTCGTCTCGCGCCCTTTCCGTTCTCTTCGTCCCTCTGCGCGCGGCGAGGATCCGTCTTGAGGACGCGCGTCCCTCTTCTCGGCCGCGAAAACCACTCAGGAGTCGCTGATGGAAAGCATTTTTAGCAGCGTTCTCGCGCACGTCCGCCGCACGCCGCAGACTGCGAAATTTATCATTTTCCCGGGAAATGGCAAGTGCGCGCCGCGTTATCAACAGCGACACGTATGCAACGCTCGGGAGATCGATCATTCGCGCCAGCCCATTCAGACGCCGCGCCGGTGTTGCAAAACGGCCGCGATTCGGAATTCGGAGGAAAGGATGAATTTTTCGAGCTCGCGAGCGTTTAACGTACGTACAACGGGACAGATGCGGCGACCTCGACGATCGGGAACTCTGAAAGCCAATTTTTAAAGGTCCTCGAGCGTCTAACGTATACGGGACATTTCGGGTTCCACGAGAATGATTATCCGCTAATAAAATTAATAAATACGTGAAACAATTACAATAATTGCTTACGTACAATTTAATCTTTTTTAAAGAATTTTCTTAAAGATAATTTTAAATTTTAGCAAAATATTCGAGGGGGTAATCACTCAGAAAATAGGTATACACTGGACTGCGGACTTTAATGGACTTCATTGGACTTTCGTCGGAATTCATGGGAATTCATTACGATTGCTAAAAGATCTTTCTAAAAAAAAGGTTATCAAAAGTTTCTCTTTAGTAACTGATTAATTTCAACCAAAAATTCGTTATAAAAGCCAAAAATTCATGATATAACACATGAAATTCATCAAATTATACCAGACTTCAAGGACTTCAACGGACTTCTAATAGGTTGTACACCAGAATTCAAGAGTGGTTACCCCCTCGAAAATATTATATTTTTATTTCAATATTATAGTAGTCTAAAGAGCACAATGATTGTTTTGATAATAGTGTTAAAAAATTCTAATTTTTGAAGATATTGTTACTTTTTATCTGGCACACATTTGCCTTTTAATTCAAAAATTATTATTAAATAATAAGAATATATTTTTCTCGATAAAGCTATAAAAAATTTCTGCATATGAGTAAGTTATGTCTCTTTCACATCATTTCATTTCAATATTTAACATTTTAAAAATAAAAATATTCTCAAAATAAAAATTTTTTTTTTTTTCTATGTATCGAACAGAAAATATTTCGACACTGTCAAAATATAAATTTTTGTCTTCAAATATATGAAATCCCTATAAGCGCTACAATATTCCTAAAATATTATACGGACGTTAACAATTAAAATAATATTAAAATAATATTCCGAGAAAATTACTCAATATTTTAAATCTTATTTTAACCCTTAAACACGTAAGTGGGTCAGAGAGACCCTATATGAAGCTTCGAACGCTTA
>QKQZ01005939.1:214-10863 GCA_003595255.1 Solenopsis fugax | reverse complement strand
GACCGTACAAGGCTTTCTTATTTCAATTTGTATGTATTACATTAAACGGTCGAATATCTCCAAATTTAAAATGTATTATGTCAAAATTGAAGCTTATAAAACTTCTAATAAAATGCTTTTTTGTATTTCTCTTTCCGTTAATTTGTGTGCGAAAAACAGTTGTTTAAAGAGTTTTCTGCGACGATTTTATGATTAAAAAATATAGTCCATAACATGTGTAAAAACAGTGTATTTGTAAAATTGTTAGAATAACGATACTTTCTGAACTCAAATGTTCCCTTTAATTTTGTTTTCGGTTCATATTTTTAGAACCAATAGATATTTTAGAAATACATTTAGCATATGGACGAAAAAACGTGCCACCAGTGTGTATGAAGCAATTGTATGACATATATGAACTAGGCATATATAAACTAGAGATCCTCTAAGTATCCCTAATATAAACATCTAAAAAAAACCGATTTACTCTTTTACGATTCATACAAAATTTGATATCCTATGGGTTTTTGAGGTCGCTATATCTGAATATATTAGAATTTTAAAATTTAAAAAGGTGGAGTCAATATGGCGAATCGAAGTTTGAAAAATAATTGAATTCTTATAAAAAGATTACCACCCCCCCAAAGTTTTCAAAGTCGCTGGATTTAAATATGATACAAGAATTTCAAAATTCAAAATGGCGGATCTAATATGATAGAAAAAATGTGAAAAAATTAGGGACTGCCACCGAAATGAAATTTCGGTCCGGTTACGATTACGGTCAGAGATTATATCCAATTTTCGGTTTCGGTTCAGGTCTTGTTACTAATAACGGTGACCGTAACCGTTTGAATTTCGATCTTTTTCGGTTATGGTTACGGTTACAGATGTATTTTTACCTATTATAAAATTTAATAAAAATGATAATGTATAAAAATAATACAAGTATAAATGTATTATAAAAAATTCCTGTTTATTTTAAACAACACTTGTTTATTTTTGAAAATGTTTAGAATCATTGGAGGTTTCGAGTCTTTCAGTCTTTTTTCTTTTGTTTCCTATTTCAGCATTCTCAGCCACTTGCAACGTTAATGTTCATTTTTTTACTAGTTTTTCTTTGTAAAATAACATATTAATCTTATCAAAATTATCATAATTAAAGCAAAGAAATAAAGAAGTAATCCTCCGTAGACAACCTATAATATCGCTATTTATCTAGAACCTAGAATTAAATATCTACGATTTTAAAAATTTAATTAAGATTTTCAAACTTTTCGGTGCTCTAAAAAAGCCGAAAAAATTAATATAATTTTACGACATGATTGCGCAGTCCATATTCACAGAGTATAGTTACTCTATGTCTATGGCGCGGAACCATGGCATAGGAATACTGCATAAACATAGACCGAGCGTGAAGCGCGAAATCTGACGATCAGAAAAAAAGAGATGGAATATTGATGCCGTGTATCTCTTTCTCTTATTCTTATCTCGTAGAGAGAGAAATCTACACAGCACGCGATTTTTCTCTTTTTTTTACTTGATGTTCAGTATGATCTTTAACAGCATTTTAAAAAATCGGACCAAAAAAACCGGAAAAATATTTTCGGTTCGGTTACGGTTTATTAGCCTGCACAATATTTCGGTTTCGGTATGACTAAAATAACGGTTATGAACCGGTTATCGGTTTCGGTCCGGTTGCAGTCCCTGGAAAAAATTAATAATTGACAAATTAATGTGTTTATAAAGTTATTGAATAAGATTAAGAAATTTGTATTTTCGTGTTAAAAATTAAAAGTGGATGATAGAAAATGATGGAATCTTGATTTTATACATTTTCTTGAGAATTGAGGAAGTATAATAGGAAGCAATGTCGCTATACATTAAAATTTATTAAAGTGTGAAATTTATTTATATCTTAGCAATTATTTATCGTACAAGATTCAATAAAAAAAAAACAAATTCATAGGAAATTTAAAAACTTTAAAATTGGAGATATTCGACCGTTAATGTAATACATACAAATTGAAATGAGAATGCCTTCTACGGTCAAGCTAGATCTTAGTGCTTTTATAAATTTTTACTTGTGTTATTTTTATATACTTTTTTTCAAATTCAACCGACTGCGCGCCGAATTAGGGGGGAAAAGGGGTCTAACATCAAGTTACAAGTTAGCATCGCCTATTATTAAATTATTTCTAATTTAATAAATGTGATATTACCTGTTCATGTTCAACTTATAGCTGTATTATGACCGGAAAAGTAATTCGGTGCGCAGTCAGTTGAATTTGAAAAAAGGTACATAAAAATCACACAAGTAAAAATTTATAAAAGCACTAAGATCTAGCTTGACCGTAGAAGGCGTTCTCATTTCAATTAAAAATTTTAATTTGATAATAAGTACTTTTTACATAGGAATAGTCAAATCTGAGATATACATATATGAAAAATATTAAAAAATAAGTTTCATTCGAAAATAAAAGAAAATATTTTTAAAACTGTATCTTCGAAACTATCAGACGAGGATAAATAAAAAATATTTTGTAATTATTTAGTAAGGAATTTAATAACCTTCAACTTTCATAAGAGGTAAAGAGGACCCCCCTATAGAGATGCGAGAGATGCGTTCCACGCTATAGGAATCTCGCGTTATACGAAATCAGGAGCGCAAAAAGTCAGAAATGCTCTTTTTTAATATAACAAAATATAATACGCAATTTATTCTGTTTTAAACAATATGTTAGAACTATCACGTTTTTACTATAATTGAAAATAATATGCAATTTATCCAATTTTAAACACAACATATTAGAACTGAATAAATACTCTTTTAATATAACAGAAAATAAGAAGCAATTTACTCTATTTTAAACGACGTGTTAGAAATATTCTTTTTTTCTAATCGCGTTATACGGGGGAAGTAGCGCAATTTTTAGTTCACGTTATAGGAATACCATGTTATATGGAATCTTACTGTATTTTGTACGTAAAAATAGCTAAAACCGACATATTTACGAAAAAATTGTGAAAAATCGGTTCATTTTCGAAATGCCTAAAAAAATACACCATTCTTTAAAAAATTCTATCTCGGAAAGTATTCATCGTATAACCTTCAACAAAAAAAAATCAAATTATTCATAATATCAACTTTCTTTTCGATAATAACCTTTATTTCGATAAAATCAATATTTTCAGAGATGTTTTTGAAAAACTGGACAGTTTTATTTAGCTGAAAAGTTTTCGAAGTACGCGGACGGCCAGGAATTTTAGTATGTCTTATAATATGCTTTTTTAAACAACTTTTCGCAAAAAAATCACTGTTAATAATTTTGCTCCCCAAATGTAAAAAAAATACCTAACTTGGGCTATAATTTTCTTAGGTGAGTTTATATACATTTACAAATTTCCTTGAACTATTTGCCGAATGTTTGTCGGACTTTAGAAGCAGCTGTTATGTAGAACAAAAAATATAATAACACAAATTAAATTGTTTGTCGATTTAATAATTTTGATGTTTATAAGTATCTCTACAACCCTTCCAAACTAAAAAGAATTTGTTATTAAAAAAATATTACCCCAGTATTTGAACCTGATTCTTCCTACATTCCGTGCGGGTATTTTAGTCAGTTCGATAACCGAGGCACTTGATAGTATTCATCACAACAACCGATGTAGTAAGAAAGCATCTTTCTAGTCGACGTGAATAAACAATAACCTATTATAACCGGGGAATGTATCAACACATTTAAATTGAAAAGAATGACTGTTCGATCGAAAGCGGATTTTAATGCTCAATAATAATTTTCTAGGTGAAAGTACATGTACATTTCTAGTTCTACTTAACAGCTGCGTTCATTAAAGTTCGGCAAACATACGGCGTGCAGTTCAGGATAACTTCTAAATGTATATAAATTCTCCTAGAAAATTATTATTGAGCACTAAGATCCATTTTTGACTAGTTAAACATTTTTCTCAATTTAAATACCTCATAGGATACAGCGGGGTAATTTGAATAGCGGGGAAATTTGGATAATTGTAAGCATTTGCAACAATTTCAGAAAAATATGAAACGCCATGTTTTATGTTTGAGGTTAGCAGCGTAAGATACAGTAATCTACATATTCATATAAATTTCAAAGAATATCTGTGAGTCTGAAGGTCTGTGGAGTGTTTTACATTAAGCAAAATAGGAAGAGAACTTGTACTGTTACTATAATTTATAAGAATATAGTCCGTCTTAAGCTTTTATGGGAGCTATGTAAAAACTATAAAAATGGTATAACATAAAAATGTTCCCCGCATATATTAACGATCATTACGTCAACTATTGATGTACTTTGTTGAGCTGTTGTATTATATCACGATGTTTTCATATCGGCGCACGGAGAAATTTGGATACTGCATTCAGTACCTAATATTTCCATCTCAGCTATTTTGAAAGACATTTCGTTATTTCAGATAGTAAAATATTAAGAAAAAGAACGCACCACTGAATTAGAGCAAAGAGAGCATGGAACAAGCCATTAAATCTGTTAAGGTCCGTCTACAAGGGCGGTAGTAGTAGATTAAGAAGTAACGTCGGAGTAAAGGTCATTCTACAATGTGGATTAAGGAATAAGAATTAGATGTAGGCTATAGAATTAAGGTGTTCTTATGTCCGAGTGTCATAATGGCGTATAATAAAGGTTATAATGAATCAATCATGCTAGTTTTCGTATTACTACTGATCTCTCATTGGCTGAGAGTAAGAGTAGATCGTAGGAAATAGATTTCATCCATTTCGCTTACTCCGACATTACTCTTTAATCCACTATTACTACCGCCATTGAACACGAACCATAAGCGAAATGGATGAAATCCATTTCCTACGATCTACACTTACTCTCAGCCAATGAGAGATCAGTAGTAATACAAAAATTAGCACGATTGATTCATTATAACCTTTATTATACGCCGTTAGACACTCGGACATAACCCTGGTAAAAATTACAGACAGAAACGGACAGGATTTCTAACCGTTTCTATAATGACTATAAGCTCGTTCTATCTGCAAATACAACTTGCGGATAGAAAATCCGTATTTGCAGTAGATCTTATTCGTCTGTCTGCATCTTGTCGGTAATCACATTTCACCTGTATCTGTCCGCAATTATGTACAGAAAACCTATCCGTTTCTATCCACATTGTATCCGTTGAGATTTCTATTTGCATCTGTCCTCGATTATGTACAGCAATTCTATCCGTTTATGTCCGCATCCTGTCCGTAATCACATTTCACCTGCATCTGTCAGCAATTGCGTATAGAAATTCTGTCTGTTTCTGTCTGCATCCTATACGTCGCGATTTCTGACTTCATCTGTCCGCAATTACGTACAGGAATCCTGTCCGTTTTTATTCGCATCGTATACGTCGGGATTACTATCTGCATCTATCCGCATATAAATAATTAAAACCCCATGGTTCCTGCCCATGGCTCGAACAGCTATGATAGCCAAAAAAATTAGAATTAGAAATAGGACCAGAGAATGAAAAAGCATTATTGACGTAAAATGCACGTTGCAAAAATTAATTTTTCCACTAATCAAAAGACGCGGCAGCGGCTCGCGCCAAGTATATTTCTTTGTCCTTCCATGTGAAACACGCTACTATGAATCACTTACAGGAGAACAGTTTTTTTTTTACAAATAAATAATTATCTTTTTTAAATAAATTAATGTTATTAAAAATGAACATAGTGGGGAAAAGTATAGATTTTTCCGAGCACAATGACACAAGAATGACGTCCGTAAGTGCATTCGATGCTGAGATATGAATTATGTACGTATTTTTCAGTCCAATTTATGTCATTCAGATACGTCGTCGTCGTCGTCTTTACCTTCGAAAAATTTCAGATTTGTCCCGTTAGGCGGTAATTTTGAAAAGCTCTGCTCGACCGACCGTCCAAATATACACAACGAATGAAGAACTGTACAGGGATGAATCCAACGGGGGTGAATAATGTTCCTCGAGTACTCTAACATTGTCTCAGCTACCAATCCCATACCACCAACCTCTACAAAGTACCCCTATAAAGTTATCGATGATAATACATTCAATCCTGTGTACCTTTGCAACGGGGGTATATATCGATTCGCCACTAGTCTCAGAATTCGTTTTGTGAGTTTATCCTTTAAATTTAATTTAAAAAATTTGTTAAAAACCACTCTCGTCCAAGTATACAGGGTGTCCCAAAAAGCTCGGATCCCCTCTTAAGAGCGGATTCTTTGGAACATTCTAAGAAAACATTTTAATACAAAAATGTCGAGGGTATAATGGTTTTCAAATTATTCGCGATTAAAGTTAGCGAATCTCAGAGCTGACATTTTGCGCGCTCAGGCATGGTGACATGACAAGGGGTGAAGGTACCACAAGGGTACCTCTTGACATTGAGATTATCATATAAATACGCAGTGATATTTTAATTAAGAAATTATTTCTATAGGAAACATATTTGTACATTACATATGATTAATGTTTTCAACAAAATATCGATTCAATAACAAGGTATATAGCCGTTGGGTCAGCTGTCAAAATAAATCCATTACTATGTTCATATGATAAGAACTTTTATGGTAATATATCGATAATATCGATAATTTGTTGATATGAAAAAGATTGAATGTGTCGATAATATGTTTGACAGATGACCCCCAACGACTATTGTAACATCTTTTTATTGAATTGATATTTTGTTGAAAACATTAAGTATGCATATGTAATGTACAAATATGTTTCCTATAGAAATAATTTCTTAATAAAAATGCAGGCTTGGATAGTAACTAGTTAAAAAGTTAAAAGTTAAACAAAAAGTTAAAAAGTTAATAACTTTTAACTTAATTTAGTTAATTTTAAATGCGTTAATTTTTAACTTCAACTAGTTATTTTTAAACATTAACTTATTAACTTTTTTCTACGTTAATTTTTTTTAAAAGAAGGAAGACAAACACAGTACAATCTAACAATATATCCTCGATTATTGAAAATTATCTTTATAGCAGTAAATATAATGATGTAAAAGATTATCCATCTGCACTAAAACGAGCTTTAATAAAGTATAATACATCGGTACCATCCTCAGCACTATAGAATGAATGTCTGGTGGTTTACTATTTGATGACTTACGAGGAAAATTAACCGATCGTCATTTTGAAATGATGCTCTTATTAAAATTTAACAATTACTTTAATAATGATAAATTTTTTAATAGGATTATATTTTATCGATATATCATATGTAAGCGGTTATATTTTACATTATACATAGGATCATATTTTTTATAATTTAATCATGAAATGTAGAAATNTTTTTAATAATTTAATCATGAAATGTAGAAATTGTAAAAGAATACATGTCTATATAAAAAACAATATTTCTTTTTTATTTCATATAAACTTAAATTATAAATAAAATAAAAAATTTATTTGATAATTTATACTATAATTGTTTTGTTATTTAGAATGCATTTTAAAAAATTACGATATTTTAATTTTAAGCTGAGAAAAATTATTCATATGAGCCCTATTCTCTTTCAATTGGTTTCAATATTTTAATTTGATATAAACAATGATTTTCAAAATTAACTTTTATTTTAACTTAAGTTAATTTAATCTTAATGTAACTTTAACTGAGTTAATTTAATCTTAATGTAACTTTAACTGAGTTAATTTTTTATTCATATAACTTTTAACGTAATTAAATTAATTTTATGTGCCATCAACTTTAATTTAATTTAGTTAAAAAAATTTATTAACTTACCCAACCTTGTAAAAATGTCACTGCGTACTTATACGACAACCTCAATGTCAAGAGGTACCCTTGTGGTACCTTCACCCCTTGTCATGTCACTATGCCTGAGCGCGCGAAATGTCAGCTCTGTGATTCGTAAATTTTAATCGCGAATAATTTGAAAACCATCAACATTTTTGTATTAGGATTTTTTACTTAAAATGTTCCAAGGAACATTCGGATCTTCGGAGGAACATTCCGCTCTTAAGAGGGGATCCGAGCTTTTTGGGACCCCCTGTATAGAGCCAAAACAAGGAATATTAGAGAGATGGGCCCAACGGAGACAAATAGGGCTCGTCGAATGCTCCAACATTGCATAAGGTGTCAACCCCCAACCACCAACCCCTACAAAGTTATCGACGATTTTAAAAACTATCCCGTTTAAGAATAGAGCCAGAATGAGGGAGAAAAATGGGTTCAACGGGGGTGGAATGTTCCAACATTGCATCAGATACCAACCTCCAACCATCAACCTCTACAAAGTTATCAACGATTATAAAAACCATCTCCATCTAAATACGAGGGTGGATCAAATATAAACGAGCCTTTTACAAAAAAAAACCATATATTTTTCAAAATCAATTCTAATTTACATTTTTCTTATTTTTCTACATAGTCCCCAATCTTATCTATACACTTCCTCCAACGGTCTGGTAATTTTTTAATCCCGGTATCATAAAAAGTTCGCGGACGTGTACCAAACCAATTGCACACGAACTGCTGCACCTCCTCGTTCGTTGTGAAGCGCTGTTCACCAAGGGCTTCCTTGAGTGGTCCAAACATATAAAAATCGCATGGTGACAGGTCTGGGCTGTAGGGTGGATGTTCTAGGACAGCTCAGTGCATATCGGCCAATTTTTGTTGTGTTACTGCTGCGGTGTGGGGTTTGGCGGTGTCATGGAGAAGCAACACACTTCTGATTGGAATGCCGCATCTTTTTGACCGATAGGCAGCTCGAACTTGGCTAAGAAAATCACAATAATAGGTAGCATTAATGGTTCGACGTTCTTGACGAAAATCGACCAGCAGAACGCCTTTACAGTCTCAGAACACCATGGCCAAGACCTTTCCTGCAGACAACCGCATCTTCGCTTTCACCGGTGCATCCTCGCCAGTCTTCCGCCACTCCATACTGGCCCTCTTCAATTCAGGGGTGTAATGATGGACCCAAGTCTCATCGCACGTGACGATTTTTTCCAAAAAAGCGTCACCTTTCCCCTCGTACTTCGTTAGGAGCCTCCGAGAAATTTCAAACCGCACGGCTTTTTGCTCTGCATTCAGCAACTTTGGAACCCAACGAGCCGACACTTTTCGAAATCCCAATTCATTGCGAATGATTGATAGCACACTTCCATAGCTGATCTGCAGTTCCTGAGAGATTTCAAGAACAGTTAAGTGCCGATCGCCTTCGACGAGTTCTCGAACAGCATCGGTGTTTTGCGCTGTGATACGGCGCGGGTGGGCAATGTTTTCAACACGTTCCCGTCCTTTCTTAAATTCATTACACCACTGCTTCACCCGAGCCCATGAAAGGGTTCTTTCCCCGAACTGTGGGAATAAACGGCGCCGAATTTGAGCAGCATTTACATTTTCGTTGACGAGAAACTTAATAATAATACGTTGTGCAACTGCAGGGTGTACCTCTTTCTCGCTTATGATTGTTACTGAGAGTAAGAAGCACGTGGCGCGCCAACGTTATTACTGCCTTCCACATGACCTCTTTCCACTGTCCAAAACGTTGCAGACTCCTCACACCGCCGACGCGCGCGCAATTTAAAAAGGCTCGTTTATATTTGATCCACCCTCGTATATAGAGTCAGAATGGGAGATGGCAAAATAATGGCCGAACAGGGTTGGATAATATTTATTAACTACTCCAACATTGCCTCAAGTGCCAACTCTCATATATGACCTTTACTGATAAAATGTCAGTTTTAGAAACGTTTGGATCGTTTGTTTTTTACCTATTATTTGCATTTGCACGTATCAGACTTTTATTGTCTAAAAAGAGATCAAATTTTGTCGGATTTTTTTCGGGAAACAGTTTTTATCCTAGACATGGACTTCATCCAAAAAGTGTGGAATTTTTCTAACCCTGGGAAATATTATTCTTTATTATAATGCAAAGCAAGTTATGTTCTAAATAATACATTTAAAACTCTTTGATTAGAACTTGTTGAAAACAGTTGTTATTGTTTTAAATATTTTTGTTTTAATCTGTTAAACTATGGTTTAAAACTGTTTAAAACATCTCAATTAATATATGTGATTATTTAGAAAAGAAACTGTAAAAGAAAAAAAAATAATACGTATGTTGCAAAAAATTGTTTCAGTTTCTTATTTGTTTATGTACGTTATATGTACATATGCATATACATATATAGGGGAGATCGGGGTTATTCGTTAGGTGGGATAATTCGTAAAAATGGAAATATCTTTGTATGGATATATGTTAAAAATTTACTTTAAATACTGTAAACGCGTCCTAATGTAACGACGTTGCTAATAAAGTTTCGTGGGCGACGACGTCATATTGAAGTCGTGGCAGTAAAAAATGTGTTTTGCGACAGTCGAAGTAATTTCTGACAGTCAGCATTTCTTCAAAATTTAAGTAAGATAAATAAGATTCTTTTTGAAAACTTTAAATGAATCGTGTCCAGTTGAATGTATTTGAAACATTTCGTGTTTACTTTTTGCTGTGTGATGTCGTCTATTTTTATAGACCATACGCAATAATGCACAAAGTTAACGCTAGGACGATTCGAAACACCGAACGTCGAATCGTCGTTTGAACAATTTTTTCTTTTATATTCGCGTTCTATGTACCAAAATACATAACTTAATACTCA
>QKQZ01005934.1:0-14075 GCA_003595255.1 Solenopsis fugax | reverse complement strand
TATATATATATATATATATAGCGCTACGCGAGTCGGCGATTGAGCAAATTCAGCGTATTGATTAAATAACGATGAAAAGAACGCGTTCAAGACAGATTTCGAAGATTTCAATTTTAATCGAAAGCTTAAATCGACTCTCGCTTTTTTCCTGTCGAGATTCGAAATTGATACTTTTTAATCTCTTAATCTTAAAGTCTTAAACTATTGAATCTATCGGGGAAAAAAGCAAACAGTGGGAGGAAAATTGTAAATTGAAACGCACCATACCGGGAAATATTCTGTGGATAATAATACATTGAGAAAAAAAAGTTAAATTGATTAAATTTTTCAACTTAAATTTCTTCAGTTCAAGTATTTATGTACTTAAATACATAAAGTGCTTGGACTTCAATTTAAGCATTTATTTATTTAATTTAAATGTAAATACTTAAACGGAAAAAATTGGATCAAGTCGAAAAATTTAAATCAAGTTGACGACTTTTTTTTCTCAATGCACGCAACTAAAGGGAAAGTATTCCTAAATTACGAACGTCGAATACGAGCTCTTTGAGATCGGTCGTAGAACCAAGCACGTTCTAAATTGCAATTTCGTAATTAGTGGATGTAGGGGAAAAAAAAAGAATAAAGTACCGTACCTGAAAAGAGAAATCAAAGCACGTGACATTCAGCACCTCCAGAATAAATCGATAAGATGTATAGAGATTAACATAAGTGTGTTAATTAAGCGAGAACTATTTTTCAACGTAATTCGTATTGGATGTATATTACGCTCGGGAACACTTTGCACAACCGATCCTAAAGAGTATAACTTTCGCTGTGTACTTCTGATTTTTACTATAATTCGGCTTTTTATCCCCCTCCCCTTTCCTCCCTTCACTCCCCGAAAAATCGATTATCGGCGCGTTTCCCAAACGACGAATAATCGGATTATTGTCAGTATAGAGATTCTTCTCGCGCAGTAAAAAGTATTCGTCACCGGCGAGTAAAGTGCTCAACTGAATAATCCCCGTCAAGATTATGTGTTCAGAAAGGATATGTTATACTCTCTGCGACGTCGTTAGCGGTAAGATAACATTCAGAGATCTATTCAGAGAATAATACAATCCTTCTACCAATTATACATATATATATATAAATGTATATTTCATGTATTCGTTTTTAAAAATACAGTAAAACTACCGTTGTATCGATATAACGTTGCAATTTTACACCCAACTTCCATCTGAACCTTATCCGAGCCAAACTCGTCAATTGCAATTTTACTGTACAATAAAATCATATCATAGGAAAGGGCTCATTTAGAAATGGAAGCACCAGATTCTATAATTAGAGACTATAAGCTATCATTTAAAACATTAAATATCATATTAAATTAACAATCAAATGAGCCCTTTCCTATGACACATATCTATTTATTTATTACTTTCATAAAAGATATAAAAAAATAATATGTACATGCAAGAAGTAGCAATATATAATATATACAATTAGAATTTTTTTTATTAGTAAATTATAATAATATATATACTAATATACGTTTATATATAAATACAGTATATAAATATATATGTATATATTATACATTTAATATATAATATATTAATATATATTAATATATAACATTAATATATAATTAACATTCGGTACAATTTCATCCTACAAATTTTTTATATCGAATTCAACTGACAAAGAGTTGCTTTTCTCTTTGCAATATTATGATACACTCTCACATACACCCTCGGAGAGTACTTCGACTTTCGTATTTTGGCTTTGATAGACGCTATTTCGGTAGGCGTGAGAAAAGATAACAGCTTTTGTATCGTAGGCGTTTTTTCATATTGCTTGGCCTGTCGCTTACGTCGAAACAGAAGCAATCGCGCCGCGGATAATTTTTGTTTCTTCCTCAACAACTTATCTCTACGATTTGATTTTGTGGGTGTTTCCACTGGTGTATTGGTTTGCTCGGTACGTTTATCTGGTAAAATCTCTGGCTGGTCGAACAAACAGAATTCGGGCTCTTCCGGAGTGTCCTCGAACAATACAATTCGAGACGTATCCGGGACTCTCGTTATTCTTTGCCTTTCCGTCAATTCTACCTCTTCCGTCACACCAAACGTGCCCTCAGCACCCGATGTTTGCGGCTCGGTTTTAATCATGGTAGACATGCCGAAATCCGGCTTGTTCGGCAGGTTTAAAGAAGGCGCGACACCGCGTTTCAACTTCCTCACTCTGAAAGTCAGTAGATAATCATCGTCGGCGAAGTGCCGGTAGCAAACGGCGCACTTGCTTATTTGCTCGTCGGTCAGATGCTGAATTTTCTCGGAATAAACCAAGCTCTTCCACTTCTGGAAGAGAGCCGGATTCTTGGGAATCTGATGAGACGGAGCGTCGCCTCCCGAGGGACAACCTTGAACGCAACAGGCCCTTCCCATAGCCTAAAAGCCGAGATTACGCGTCCTTGTCGCAGTCAAGCATGTTTGTAAACAATTGCTTATCAAAGTATCTTCAATCCGAGTAACCACGATTGTCACGATAAGATCAACTTTAACTGAGGCTCAACGAAAATTTTTAAGGTTATCTTGACCTTATCATGACAATCGCGTGTCAACTTTGGAAAACGTTCGCTTACCTGTTCCTAATTACGTTTCCAAATAACCTCAAATCACCGCCACCGGTCGCGGTCGCACGTCGCGCTCCTCTCTCCGGGATGCGTCACGTGATCGGCGGCGCTCGATTACTTTCGGCAGGCGTCGGCAGATGGCGACAGGTGGCTCGCTCACGTCGCGTCTGTTATTCATGCGCAAGCGTCGCACTCGAATCTGCTCGAATCGTCGTGCGGGTCATGCGTCGTGTGTGAGAGCTGGCTACGCGAATATTTGAAAAGTGTGGTCTCCGTGTCGGCGAAGTACCGGTAGAAAACGGCACACTTGCTTATCTGCTCGTCGGTCAGATGCTGAATTTTCTCGAAGTAAATTATGCTCTTCCATTTCTGGAAGAGAGCCGATTTCTTGGAGATCCGATGAGACGGAGCGTCGCCTCTCAAAGGACAACCCTGGACGAAGTAAGCCCTTCCCATATCTTAAAAGCCGAGATTACGCGTCCTCGTCGCAGACAAACATGTTTGTCAACAATTGCTCATCAACGCATATCTTCAATCCGAGGAACCACGATTGTCACAATAAAGTCAACTTTGACTGAAGCACGACGAAAATTTTCGGCGGCTGTCGGTTACTTTCGGCAGGCGTCGGCAGATGGCGGCAGGTGGATCACGTGCGGACGGCGCCGCGCAACAGTCCGCCATCTTGGTCAATGGCGGCAGCGGCAGAAGCAGCAGTGCGTGGTGGTGCGTTGCGTCCGTTATCGTTCGTGCGCAAGCGTCGCACTCGAATCGTCGTGCGTGAGAGCTGTCTACGCGAATATTTGAAAAGTGCGGTCTCCGTGTCGGCGTGTGCCGGACTGTCGGCGTTCTCGCGTTTGCTCCGATCGCCCGGTGGCTGTGTCCTCGTCCCGTCTCGCCGCCGCTTCGCGAATACGCGCGTGTGTGTTGCTGTGTGGCATGTGAGGAAGCACGCCGGTGTCCGTTTACCCGCGTTGACCACGAACGGAGGATTATGCTCGATGAGCAGCCACTGTGACGTCCCGGCGGAACGACGATGCAGCGAAGTGGTAAGTGAGAAACGAGAGACGACGACGCGTCGTTCCCCGTGTGTTCCTTCTCTCTCATTCTCTCTTTCTCGCCTTCCCATCTCTCCCGACAGGTGAGAGCAGGTGAGAGCTAGACAACGGGAGACACACGGCGCCGACCATTTTGGGAGCCGCCAAATTTCGTCGTCAATACGGCGCGGCCGGTCGATACGCCGCGGACCGACCTAACCTACCAATTTAACCGTTTAATGGTTACACTCGCCCTCCCCCGCCTCCCTCTCTCTCTCCCTCAGTAGCTCGGATTAATTAGAACTCGTCAGCGCCGTTTTCCTTTTTCGTCCCCTTTCCGTGTGGCTGCTGTAACTGCAGTACGAATTGAGGAGAAAGATTGGGCAATCTGGAGCACTCATCTCTTGTAACGTCAGTTTCAATTCGTGTCTCTCTCGTGTTTCATTGCAGAAAGAGAGGGAGTGGCGAAGGGTGAGAAGAAAAGGGTCGAGTTTCCATTAACCGTTAACCTTCGTTAACTGGCTGAATCTACTATTTTATGTGATAAAGTTTGTATCTTTGAATTATATATTCTTGTCGCGTACGTGGTGCGGTTGATTTTAACAGGTGTCCACTTTTTGGAGGCCATTTTTGTTCGTTCGCTTTTCATATCTACGCGATAGACAATACCGATAATTATTCTCTATATTGTCTACCTTGAGCACTATTATCTACTGTTTTCCATTGTAACTGACGTAAAAGTTCGCGTTGGCAGGCCTCCTTCAATCGGCGTTTCGCGTAAACCTTCTACGGTCACGTGAGATTGTGAATGATGAAAGAGAGATAAATCCGATTGATAGATAAAGAGAAATAATTCCAATTGAAATAATTCTGTCAATTATGCGATTAATTTGTAACGTGCGAAATAGAAAAAATTCCTACAGTGTCACTTGAACGTCCCTAAAAATGTAATAGTGTCCTGAAAAAATTAGATCTATAGAAATTCCAGTCGGAATCTGAGAACGTTTATTTTTAATTACTAATTTAATTTAATTTAATTACTTTGTTTAATTTTTCATTTAGAAATTCTATATCTGAAAAATAAAATTTCTGTTTATATTCAGAAATTCTTATTCTCCGGAGAATGTCACCCTAGGAATTTGAGACTCCTAAAATTGACTCTTCAAAGTACCGTGTTGTGTGTTGAAAATTCGAAACTAGTTACTTCGTTTAACTTTTAAATTAACACTCAGACAAAAATTATTGGAAAACTAAAATATTTAGTTTGTTCTGAATCTTCAGGTCTTTGGAGAGTCAATTTTAGGATCCTCAAATTCTTAAGGCGATCTTCCGCGGGGAATAAAAATTTCTGAATATAAACAGAATAATTTTTATTTCTCAGAAATAAAATGTACAATGTAAAATACTTGTCGAAAAATTAAAATTTTTAGTCGGATACGTCCAATCAATGAAACATTAAAGTAAACATTGGGTTGATTCAACAGTTATTTAGTTGCGCAAAAAATATATTTTTTATTTATATCAACCATATAAATTTTGTTTTAAAAATCAAGAATTAACTAAACCAACTCAGTATTGAATGTATCGGACTAAATATTTTAGTTTTTCGACAATTTTTTTTCAGTCTATAGATTCTATTTTTGAGAAATGAAAATTCTGTTCAGAAATTCTTATTCCCCCAGAAGGTCGCCCTAAGAATCTGAGAATCCTAAAGTTTACTCTTCAAAAATTTAGAACTAACTGCGTTTGTCCTTAGAAGGAATGACTAAATTCTTAAATTCCATCCTTTGAAATGAAAACAGCCACGCTTATTAGATAACCGAATTCTTCAGCATTATCCTGAAATAGATCCTTGTTGCTCGTTTCATAGTTTCCGACCTCGCTCGTTCGAAATAGTTATTCACGTTATTTGCACACCACATCACCCGATTAGTTTCCCATTAAGATAAGATTGTATAGTCGTTGCCTGTTGTGCTGTTGTATTGGTCCTGCATAGATAAAGCGTCTCTATTTTCACGGACGTCTGTTCCCAATCGGATGCGATAGGAAGAGGCCTGACACGAAAGTTATATAGCAAACACATTTAACTCTGCAATCTATATAATATGTAACATGAAATGTATACCGTTAAATTATTACGGCTGTAAATACGGTTTGATGAAACATATCCATTCTACCTTGCATTTTAATAAGCACATAGAAAAATTCTGTTGCTAACAAAAGCATTTTTTTTTTCTTCTCGTAAGTAACGATTATCTTTAAAAAAGAATATTTTTTTGATAATTGTCTTAAAATATATTCATCACAAAATTAAAAAAATTCGTATACTAAAAAAGGAATTTATATTTTATATTTATATGAATTTATGAAATATTTGAAAAATATTTACTTATATATATAATTCAAATATATTTTTTATGCGTACACAGAAGTTTATTTTAAATAAAGATTATTTGTTTCAAGTAAATAATGAGTATATTTTAAGATCATTGTTAAGAAAATATTCTTTGCAGAAGTAATCGTTATTTAAAAGACAAAAACTAAAACTTGAATAATCGCTTTTTTTTAACGGAAGAATGACATTTTTCTGTGTTTAGATGCTTTATAAAGTGAAAGGTATTGACAAAGCTGTAATAGGGACTTTACACGATCAATAATACTGATCATGTAAAAACTATAAAAATATTAAATATATATTATTAGTATTACTGATTCAATATTATTGATTGGTATTATTATTATAATCAGTATTATATTATAGATCATGTAAAATTCCTACTAGTTACGGCAATATTTACAGAGATTTCACCGTCTTAACGTTATATGAGCCCTACGCGATCAATAATACCGATCAGTAATATTTAATCAGTAATATTGACAATGTGCATCAATATTTGTGCAACTTAAATCCCTGCGCACAATAAAGGAATATTAGATATTAGAAATAGAAATTAAAATTCTGAAATTAGTTTCCTTAATGAACACTAAACGAAAGGAAGTTTTGCTAAAGTATTTAAAAATTTAGTTGGATATAGGTCTGAAAATAATTTTGTTTGGCCATCAAAATAATTATGTTGGACTCTCAAACTGAATTGCTGAATATTAAAATTTTTTGTAGCATTGCTTATCATGTTTGAACATCCAACACAATTATTTTGTGTGTGAGATGATTCAATAAAATTATTTTCAGATCTGTATCCAGCTAAATGTTTAGATACTTCAACAAAATCGTTCTTTTTGTGTCTAGATAAATAAATTATATTGTATCTTGTATGACACATTTGTCTTACGTCTTATTCGTACCCATTGTGCGTTACATTTAATATCCATTAAGGTTCTAAAATTTTAATATTCATTCTTAGTATTCCTTAACTGTGCGCACGGCCCAAGAATATTTCTGCGATTATATTAATTATTTATGATTGGAATTATGCTGATAAAAATACTGACGCGTCCTCTTTACACACCCAGCAAACGAAAATAAATTCAAATAAATTGAAAGTTGCAATTTATTTTAACTTATCCGAGTTCGACTTTAGAGTCTCCGAGTATTTTTGGATTCAAATGGATTCAAATTGATTGAAATACGAAATGCGCTATTCGTCATTTTGAATTCGGATGGATTCATGTTTCCATTGCATTATTTTTGAATTCAAATGAATTGAAATACGAAATGAGCTATTCATCATGTCTAATTCGTAATATTATTTTTGGATTCAAATAAATTCGAAAAATCTGAAGCGTGACTTCGAAAATGTCAAAGTGAACTCATTTCCATCCATTTCAATTTATTTTCGTTTGCTGGGCACTCAATATTATTGTCAACATCCTTATGATACTGATGCTCGAATCAAGAAATTTAGATCACTGTCAATATTCTACATCAATCCATCAATATTAACCGTACACGGTCAGTAATATTGTCAGCATTTGTCGCTACGGACAATATTATTGACCGTGTAAGCTATGTAAGGTCCCTACTAGAGACGCTCGAAAATACGAGCGAGAGGAATTCTCTGCAGGGTTAAAGAATCAATTCTCTTAATCGATTAAGGGGGAAGAATGTGAGAGGAGGAAAGTAGGAGAGCGACGGCGGAGGGCAGGGCGATGTGCGAGGATAGAAGAGAGCGCTTCTTCGTCGCACGTGAAAGAGGTCCCGAGCGATCGCGAGTCGACGTTGCCTTTAGTGCGACTCGTGTATCCGACACGCGAACACGCGGTCATCCACGTTCATCTTCCGCATCGTATCGAGGATCCTAGGCTTTATCGTGCTAGACGCACTGGTTTCGCTTACGAGAAACGCGCTAATCACACCCGAGAGATCAGCGAGATCTCATCGGGATCGTGGACGTCGCGATTATCCATGAACATCTGCTCCCTCGTTTCCCTCGTGATAATTCGCCGGATCGTCAGCCAGAGAATCAGTTCGAATCGAGTTAAATTAGTAGAGTCGTTTCTACATTTGTATACTTAAATATTCTCGAATCGGTGAAACGTTTAATATCTAGACTCTTGAATTTCCGTAGATACTTCAGACCGAACCGCAGATACTTCAGTTCGATAGCCCGATGCTTCTGTCAAGATTACGTCTTTGAAATCGCGCACTCAATCGAAACATTTCTCGGTCGAACGTTGACTAAAATCGCGATCGTGCCATTTAAACTTATCCAAGATTTTCCGCCTTATCCGCGTTTAATTCACGGCCGCTACCGCGGGTATCGCGTGATACATGAATTCCAACCCCGTCGGAATCCGTAACTTTTGGAAAATCTATTTCGGTCGATGGCACCCCTCGGCGCAGAGCGTATAGTCACTCACGCGATTCGCCGCGAAAAAATTTGACGATAACGTCGAAGATATCGGACGAACGATCAGAATGGATACTTCCACGATCGCTCTGCAGGACGCACGTAAGAACTACGCAGGATTCCATTTCTACTTATATCGTTTTTTCCTTCTTTCACTTAAGGATTGCCATCGTTTTTGTAATTCTTAGACGCTTATAATATTCTCTCCAACATTTATGCCTAAATATTGCGTCTTAAATGTTATGAAGATGAATTCTCCTGATGCTTACTTCTAGAAAGGCTGCATCTAATTTTAATGAACTTAAACTCATTGTCATTGTGTTTTATTCATTAAAATCACTCGTCATTGTTTTTATAATTCTTATATTATTGTTCAACATTTATGTGTAAATATTGCGTCTTAAATATTATGAAGATGAATTCTCTTGATGTAGTTTGCTTCTAAAGAGATTGCATCTAATTTTTTAAAGAAAATGGAATCAGCGAGTTTGCTCTTATTATTGAGTTTAAACTCACGAGGGGAACCCATTTTACCGCGCAGCTGTAGTAATTATTCTGTTTCGACGATACATAAACGCTAGGTTGCTTAAACTATTAGCAACCAGTTGTGAGGAGAAAATGTCGATGTCGAAAGATATGCAGTGAGAGTTTCTTTTTTTTTCAATTTATTGATACATTAATAAAAACATTTAATCGGAAAAAATTGGCGTAATTAAAAAAACTGTATATCTTTAAGATTATAGCGACAAACTATGATAAAAAAACATTAAATATAAAACATATATTTTAGTACAGACATAGAGAATAGAGAAATAGAGAATTCTAATGTAACGTTTCTTCCCCTCTCCTTCCTCGCGTTCCGGACGATCCTTATTCCTTATCATCCTTATCGCTGTGCTAAAATCCTGTTTCCCCCTATCCTACGTCCCATCCACTTCTCTGGTCTGTTTCCGGTGCTGCACGGATGCTGGACGACCGCACGGGCAACTCCGACGACGACGATGACAATTGCGACGACGTCACCGGCGTCACGGTCACATCGGTCACTACGACAGCGGTGAGTATCTGTCTTTCTCTCTTTGATAAGGCTAGTCGCATTCCGATCGTCGGAACGTTGAAGTCGACTTCGTGTCCGCAATATTAATATCGCGCCGTCTAAGTTCAACGTTTGAATGGCGATTGGCCGAAAGAGTTGTCGAAAGAGATTTTGCATTAATTTTCTCCGAGACGCGAGATCAATACTAATTCGCAATACTGTTGAAAGCATTTCACGTGATTTATTGAGAAACTGGTATATGTATGTACAGCGTGTGTAAATTGATAACTGTCAAATATTCTAGAACACGTAAATTTCCCAAACTTATGTGGATCGCGACCCATTTTTAAAATGACAAATATCCGCGACTCCTCTAGCTTTAGAAACTCGGAAAAAGCGGAGGGATGGAAGTAACTTATTATTCATTCATACCACGTTGATTCTTCAACTTTTTAATTTTTTATTGAATATAATTTTATAAATTTATTCCTCGAAGTTTGAGTTGTGTAGGTTTGAAGAAACCGCAGAACACGACACAGGCCGTTCCGGCTCGAAACCGCCGATTTAAAAGTCTCAAGCAGATAAAAACCCTTCCCGGCAGACTTTTATCGGCCAATCCCGTTTCGCTATCGAGCGCGTTAACGATTAAGAGGTGATCGAATGGTGTGAGAAAATCGCGCTCTACAGTGGTCGCGCACTCGTCGGTCGAGCCCCCGTTCCCGATCGCGATTCCTCGGTGTTCCGTATATACACGGCGAGTCGCCGACTTATTCGCATCGATAATTCGTACTCGTGAAAGTGAAACGATCGGGTTGCAATTTGATCCGTCGTAAGCGATCGGATAAACGTCGACACGATGTCAAGTTCGGGCACACATCGTCCGTCGGTGGTGTCGATACGTCGCTTGAATCCGGCTGTCCTCGCCAAATACAATTGTCAGAAGAGCCAGGAGTCTCAACAGGTAGCCGTGTACATACATTTCGTTCACACATGACGATAATACTTGTCCCGCCAAATGTGACCGTGGTGAGATGAGCCTTGCCTTGAATTTCACCACGTCAGAACAGCGTCTCATAAATCAGCCTCTCTCCCGAGAAGAAAAGAATTAACTAATAGAACTCTTCATTTTTATCCTGGGAAAAGAAATAATACTTTAAAAAGTGATTTGCCATGTAGGTACATTGAGAGAAAAAATTAATAAATTTTAATAAATATTTGTATGAACAGTTGCAATGAAATATTTACTAAATGTAAATAAATTTTTATTTAGTACAAGAATTACTAATTTAATTTTTATTATCNTTTTTTTTTTTTTTTTTTAGTAAATATTTCATTGTAACTTGAAACAAATATTTATTAAAATTTAGTATTCTTTTCTCTCAGTGTAGATTTCTAGATGTCATAAAAAATTTATCAAAAAAATTTACTATTTTTTGTAATCTGCTAAAATATTATTTGTTACATAGATTTTATGGTAAAATATTTTAGCAGTACTTTCTAGAAAATTTAGGTCTCAATGCCAATCAAATTTTTAACAAGTATGATTAGCCTTGACATGAATAGAGGCCATAGAAAAATTTTCTTTCACAAAGAGTTCAGATATAAATTCTAGTTTTGTTATTTGGATTGATTAAGTATCAAACCCATATCCGATATCACAATATTTGCTAATCACTTATCTACCTTAGTTAATTTTTTGCAGCCAAAAATTGTGGCTGTACTTGCAAGATCTTTTCTCTCTCTCTCTCTCTCTCTCTCTCTCTCTCTCTCTCTCTCTCTCTCTTTTGAGTGAAAGGATTCTAATTAATTGATTCTTTTATGTGCACATTATGCGTTATGCAAGAGTCTGTGTTCCAGCTCTAACATAAAAAAATTAAAAAGTAATGATAAGATTATGTATGTTGACTGATAGTGTGTGCTCAGGTGCTAAAATTAAAAAATTCATGTGAAGTTGGCTTCTCGGAGTAACTCGAATATCTTAAAAAAAATAAAAATAAAAAAAATAAAATCGCGATTTCATGCGTAACAATAAAATGTGAATTTTCACAGTCTACAACAATAAGAAACTATAAATCTCTATACGTTAATAAACCGTTGTGACTTGATTAATGTACGAGTTAATGTCGACTGCGTGACTCGAAGGGAGATTGGCGAATTAAGTATCCTCAAGAAGTCCGAGTTTTCATCCGACTTCGCGGGTCGGAACCGACGTTGCATTGTCGCAGGCTGCATTCCGTTCGAGACGTTCTTTTATTCTCGTTTCGTTCTTTCGTACGTGCACGCACGCACGCACGCACATAGGCACGCGCGGTCTCTCGACAGTTCGGTGCTCTTATTAACTCGATGTCCAATTAAGGCCGCAAAACGAGTACGATTGCCGCCGTTGCGTACTTCCTAGTGGACGCGCTCGAATAACAAGCACCGCGTCGAGGCGAGGGCGATCGCGATTGCGAGAACGTTGACATCGCGAAAATCGAGAGCGACGCATTTGCGTGCTCGAACCACTTAGGGCTGACTGCTGCGTTTCAAAATATCCGTTGTCGTCTGATCGGGTGCACGATCGTTCTACGCAATACGCTGACACATAGGATCTTTGATCGTACGATAAAAATCGATTCTATCACCCTGCAATCTTTCGGTATACAACTTCCAATCACGAGAGGCACGAAATTATAGTGTACGAAGCTACCGCGCTATTTTCGAAAGTATGTGGAATAGACCACACAGAAAAAAAATTAGTATTAAATCAACAATTCATTGTTTCATATATAAGCAAAAATATAAAATTTTTTTGAAAGAATTTAATAATCTTGATCAGACATAATTTACTTACATGAAGAAACAAAATTTCTTTATGTTAGCAAATTATGTCTCTTTGAGATTATAAATACTTCTAAGGAGATTTGATATTTTTGCTTATATATGAAACAATGAATTGTTGATTTGGTACTAATTTTTTTCTGTGTACACAGAAAAAAAATTAGTATCAAATCAACAATACATTGTTTCATATATGTATAAGCAAGAATATAAAATCTTATTAATTTGATAATCTTAAACAGACATAATTTCTTCATGTTAGCAAATTATATCCATTTAAGATTATTAAATTCTTTCAAGAAGATTTTACATTCTTGCTTATATATGGAATAATGAATTATTAATTTAATACTAATTTTTTTCTGCAGTAGATATTAAATTTTATTGTCAACGTAAATTCTTCAACTAATTAACTCATTATTTAATCCGTTGAAAAATTTATGTTGCATTTTTAAACATAATTTTCTCTCTGCTATTGCTTTTATGCATGGAAAGAACAAGTTTGCTTAAATAAAGATCTGAAAATAATTATGTTGAACCATTTACAAAATTGCATCGAATGTTTAACTTAATTGCTAGAATACCAAAACTTTTTGCAGCTATATTATCATGTTTGGGCGTCCTACATAATTATTTTAATGGCCCAATATAAAATTATTTTCTGATCTGTATTTAGCTAAAGTTTCAGATGCTACAATAAAATTATTCTCCTCCTGTGATTATTAAGGTAAATGTCTCTAGAATTGGACTCATGGAAATTTATTATTATTAATTTTAAATGTATTTTTTATAATATATTAAAATTATTCAATATTATAATAAGAAATTCAATCATCTTGGCTCTGCATCCGATTACATGTTCGATTATTGAGATCGTCAGTTCAATATCTGCATTATCTGCATTATGATGATTAATTTTTTATTTTTGAAAAAAGTAATAGCATTATAATTTGTCAGACTTTATCGCAAATTTGATTTTTCTGGCAATTATTATATAACCGATTTTTCTAGACATTATTGTTGTTATTTCTGTGTTTATAAAACTGATATCTTTTTTGGTTTTTGGAAGTAGGCTGAAAATCATAAACTATCTAGTTAGTAAATTCAAACTTGCGTGTATCAAATTCTCCTATGAGATTAATAATTGAATTTAATATGCAATAATTAATTACACTTACGAGCTCGTTAAATCAATATTAATAAATACGTTTTCTGTCGACAATAATTGCATAGGATATAATATCCATTAACAACTCTGGCGATATGATATCGAATATCTTGCAAAAATTAAACAATAATTCAATCTCGAAAATTAAACAATTCATTATATAATATTATATTTGATATAATATTTGATATATAATATTTGATATATTTACATTTAATACATGTATTCATATTCAGTTTTCTGAAAATAATAAGTTCATATTTCCATAATAGAATTAACCAATGCCTGCCAGTACCATCAGAGTAACTGAAAACATTTCAAGTCTTCTTACATTTTGAAAAACAACTTTTCTGACCAACGTGAGAAAGAAAAATAGTCCTCGAAGTGTGAAAAATAGTCTCCGTTTACATAAGAGAGTCGCGACGAACGAAAGCAAAAGTGCTCCCCGTTCAAAGCCCTTGCGAAGGGTTGAGGGAGACAGCGGGGGTAGAGCAGACCGGCGCGGCGCTGCAGTATCGACGCTCGATACCACTGCCGGCTTCGCTCTCGCGCCGCCGCGGCGGGCGCATCGGATTGGTCCGCGCGTTCG
>QKQZ01005928.1:0-16283 GCA_003595255.1 Solenopsis fugax | reverse complement strand
AAAAAAACCAAAATAATGGAAAACCATGGTTTTAATTTAAAAAAACCACGAGATTTAAACCGTAGTTTAAATCGTGGTTTAAACCATTTGGTTTAAACCATGCCAACCCTGCTCTGAACATACTAGCGAACGCATGTATGACATGTACACACGGCGATAAATGCAGACAACGGTCTCGTAGTTGTTTCTTATGGTACCTCTCTGACGTTTTCCAACGCGTTTGCTCCGATGTCTCTGATAATTTTCGTTGCGAGAGACTCCACTGATATTCGTCACGATACGACACGACCTCGGAAAGATATATTACCTGGAATCACGCGACCGGTTGTACAACTTTATCCTCAAGTAATCCTCATTCGGGGCGCACAACGTTTCCGCGCTGATTTTAAAGGCCACCTTCGAGTTAATTACTCCACCACTTCTCACATCCCGTCGCTTTTTATAAGGATTATCATTTTTCTTGCATGCTCTTTCCTGCCCCGGTCAAACGTAAATTACGTAATTAGTGAATACATTATAATAAAACTGCACATTCGAGAACACCTTGATAAAAATAAAAATAAAAAAAAAACGTGGCAGTCGCTCATCGACAGTTGCCTCTCGAGGCAACAATTCTTTCGTTTATTTCAAATAAGTAAAAACCAATAGAACTTCTTCAATTATTGACTTAGCTGTGTCAGTTTCCACCGTTTTCCCAGTATGCTGTTCTTATCAATTCGTGTTACATCGCGTGAGTTACGGCTCGTGAAAGAAGGATTTCCGTGGGACTGAGGAGACAAGTCGAGCGGTAACCCAATAGTAATTTATGTACCTAACCGTGCCAACCGCCGTGTCCACGGCATCGGTATTCAGCATCGGCCTGGAATGCGCAACAGGAACCTGTTCTCATTCCCATTCCTATTCTCGTTCCCGGCGCAGCGCTACCCAAATATTTCATTACTTCCCCGTGGAGCCGATGTACTCTGGGCCCTCTTCGTCCCTATCTCCCTTCGTCTGTAACACCTCGCCTTGCTTTATAAGAATATTGTCAACGTTATGTCAGTCAATAATCGTGTTCTTATTTGATATATCGATGATAAATTTGAAATACGTGAAACATTGTGAAAGTTAATTAAAATAATTAAAAGAACTTAATGTAAATCATACGATGACAAAAATATTAAGCGACATTATCACGCGAGATAATTTTCACAAAATTAAATAATCATTGTTTTACCACAAATATATTTCAAGAATAAATATCAAAACATCTTTAAAAAAAAATAACTAATTAGAAGAAATAATTTTGAATGAAATAATCAAATGTTGAGCATGCACATGCTGATGAATGACTATCAGCTGAGATAGGAGGAAAACTGCTAATGCTGCTTTTGAATGTACTTTCGGGATATACTTTCAGCCAACTGATCTTCATCAGAATCACGTCCCATACGAACAACCGATATGGCGCGAGTAAGGAACGGTGCATAATATTTAGCTGATATTTAATATCGTGGATACGTTTATCCTGTTTGTCACTCTACACTTACGTTTACGTTCGGCTGCAGCCGTAATATTATCTTTCAGCGATAATTACGGGACGGCGTGTGTATAATTAATAGATTTTTTACAAATATTTACATTCGCAGATAGTAAAAGCCGAATGTTACATATCCCATATATTAATTTGATATTTAATTCTTTAAAAAGATATGTACGTGTACATTTTTTTATATATTTATATTAAAATAACTTTAAATTTATTTAATTATAAATTATAAATTTTGCGAAATTTAATAAGTTTCAAAGTTTTAAATTCGAATGAAGTTCATCCAATTCAAAATTTATTTTGATGGATCTTGTTGGTTTTGCATAAAAAATCTGAAACCATCGCGTGTTCTATTCTTTAGAAATATTTCAAGAGGTTTGCTCGTTCAAGATACGAAGGCGGCAAGGAGGATTATAAAAAAAAAAGGAAAGAGAGAGAAAATGAATGAATATATATTAGATAGGTTACACGACAATTTTACTACATCCAAATAACGCGCCCAAATTCACTGTTAGCTCGCTCTAATCTAACCCTAACTGGCAAAGAAGAAGGCGAAGAAGAAGCCGAAGAAGCGGGCTCACCTACCTGGCGGCTCCACTATGCGTTGTAGGGAAAAGAAGGGCAAGCGGACAGGCAGTGCGGGGCAAAGGAGAGAGGGATGAGGGTAGGGTAGAAGGGAGAGACAGCGGGTACTAAGGAGACCTTGAAGGCTGCTGGCCGGGTGCCCAGGTCTAGTGCTGACCCACTATAAAGGCACTTGCCATCCTGCTCGTACGTCAGGACCGCCGCTTAGCACCCTCTCCCTTAGAAGAGAGCGCCTGCTAACCTACTACTCTCCTGCCCGCGCTCTCTCGCTTCGTTCACCGCATATACATACACCGGCTCAGCTCAACTACGAAACCCGCTTCCAGACTCGGACCACGAGAGTTTAGAGGCTCTCCGAAACGAGGGCCCCGTACTCTGTCTCGCTCACATCTCTTCCCGGCCCTTCCTCGTTCCTTCTTTCACTCGTCGTCCGTGATCCCCTGCGCCTGCTCGCTACCTTCACGATCTCGTTTTCACTCCCTCTTTTTCAGCCCCCCTCCTCTTCTCTTTCTCTCTCGCTCTCTTTCTCTTTCTCGCTCTCTCTTCCTTCCCGTACAATCCTCCTTCTTTCCCTTCATCCCCCCATGGCCCTTCTCCGAATACCCGTCTGCCGAATACTCTTCACGTCGTCACTACCACGTGTAACTCGCCCCTTCTGTGTAGTATTTCTTCTTAGTTCCTCTTTTACTCTCCCTCTTTCTCTTCAATGCCGCTGCTTTCTTTCTTCATCTTCTTTCCTCGCTTTCTCTCCTTTTTCTGTCGCTCTCTTTCATCTACTCTAACACAACACGCGCGTTGAGGAAAGAGGAAAGAAGAGAGAAAGAGGGTGTGCACGTTTTGGAGGGAGTACCATCTAGCATAGCAACTGCTGTTTCTGCATTTCTTCGCAGCGCGCCCCATACGAGATGCCGGTATATTTTAAGCGTATAACGGGTGTCCCATCGTCAAAACGAAGCGCCAGAGCTTTCCCGGAAGTTTGTAAACGTTTACGAACCAGTTCAGAGACGCTCACGCAATGATTCTCATTATCATCGAAGGAAACTCATATTTATTACATGCTGCAGTTTAATTTGCTCAAATTTGTATACATTCATACAACCCAAGAGGTAACTTTTTATATTTAAGTTTTTGATGCAATGAAATAGTGGAAAATATTGCACATTTAAGAAACAAATTTTAGGAATATATTTAGCATCTATAACATTGTAATTTGGCATCAGTGTATTGTGACTATAATTAGAGAATTGGTATGAACAATACGCTAATATTAATTAGGTAATTTTATCTGAGAAAAACATCAAAAAGCTTTACACAATCTTCGCTAAAAACCTTATTAATAATTACATAAATTCTATTTGATCACATCTTTTTTGTATTATATACAATTTCCGATATTTTTTACGTATATAATAAATTAAATGTAAAAGAAGGTTGTTCATGTTTAACATTGCGTTACTCTTGACAGAGAAGTTCCAACATGAACGAAAATCACAACTATTAATTACACGATTCAATTGCACGCTATCTCAGACACTGTCTATCTCGCTACTGAAAATGTCTACCCTGCCTCATTTTAGCATCTATTTGTTAGTAGTATTGTTAGCGCTGTTATTATACCTGTATTGTCGTCAGTCGTGCCGTCGCGTTTTGTTGTACCAAGGCGCTTCTCAAGCCCCACTTTAGCGAGTGTAATGGCAAAGTTAACCCCGTTGGTGCAATCTCGTCCCATCTTTACGACACGTGAAATCGGGCGTAAAATGCGCGGCGTATTTAACGCGGCATAAGAATCGAATTAAAGCCTCGTCAGGACGTACCCCGGGCTCTGTACCTCTCTCATTCTCTCGCCACCGAATTGGCTTTCGCATGAAACCTGTTGGCTACGCGGTCGAGCACACTCATCTATATAGGTACACTTACGAATATTATTACTGACGGGGCAGAGCTCGCGAGGGGAGAGACCTGACACGAGACATACTAAGTAGCCATTTAGATGGCCACTCCTTTCCTCTCGTCCATCTATCGCTCCTTATCCCGTTCTCTCCCGCTGCCGAACGAATGACTGACGAAGGAGAGAGACACGCGAGCACGCCATTTTTCTGCTTGCCTCGCGCATTCTCCTTATTTCGTTTCATATTCGTACTTCTAATTCATTCGCATTCCCAAGCCGGCTCGTCCAGCCACGACGTATGCATACCCTCATTGTATCGAGCGTACCTCAATCTAATAGAATTTACGCGAACGAGTTCGCCACTTGACCCACGCCGTTGTATCACGAGAAAATCTAGCCTCGTATCGAAGAGCTTCCTTTACAGGCGCAATGTATGAAATCGAAGAAGCACGATTTATTCATTTCAGCGGATAAAGTCATCAATTTTACGACTAAACTGTGACTTACACACATACGATTTACGAAACATCAATACTTCACTATATATATATATACTACATACTATATCAACATCGTTACGTACACATATGAATAAACTTATAAGGTTTTCATATCGAATTAGGTAGGTGTCTGCGTCTAATTCTAAGAACTCGATTTGTTTCTTCGTATAATATACATGACTGGAGACTCCAATTTCTTAAGTACAGAGCTTTGATATCAAGCAAATATTATCACGATATGACAGCCAAGTTAGTTTAAGAAATGATAAAAAGATCTAAATTAAAATTTTTTTTATTCTCGGCATAAAATCCATACTGTAGACATGTATTAATACTTTAATTCTGGAAAAGGATTTCTCTTCAAATCTGTAGAAGTAATACGTTCGAAAAACTGTACAAAACAAAATTGCATTTAATTGATAAAACAGGACTTTAATCATCCCTTTAATCATTAAAAACTCGTAATTATGTGTACATGAAAATTTCAAATATTTATGATTATAGTAGCAATTATAAGTATCATATTATAATAATTAATAACATAGTTGCATCTAGTTGACGAGATGACAACGAGTACTGAGGGTGGCAAATGATGCGGTATTAGATTCTGACAGGCGCTCGCGCTCGATTAAAATTTAAATGGGCATAATCACAAGAGCTGGCGTCGAAGGCACGGCGAACGAATCTCAACGGATCCGCTTAACGAGCGCTACGTCGAACGACCGTTCGGCGCGAGAATGATTCGCGAATCTATTCTTCTCGCGATTCGCGCGGCGTGGAACCGGTCATGGGAAATTAGATGGGCTTGACCGGTAAACGACACCTGGCGCGTAGGAAACGAAAGGAAATACTTGTGTGTGCCGTATATACACGCTTGCTCTATAATCTACCTTCTCCTTTTCTTTTTCTCTTCTTCTTTTTCTCTACATTCCCCCACCCTCTCCTTTTCTCTCTTTTCCAACTATCTCTTCTATTCTCCTTCTTTGTGGCGAGCTACGAAGTGTCCGGCAGTTCACATAACCTTTTGATCCTGATTAGAATATGAGTGAGGTGTAGCTGTGGTGATAGCTTTCGCCCGGGTTAATGCCGGCCGCGATTTTGCGCCGTTACCGCACACGTGCACACCGGAACCCGGAAGCGACCGCGCGGAACCGGTGCGGTGTCCGGCCGCATGTGTTTTTCCATGGGAAAAGTCTCCTCGTTTCATCCCCGGGGTCAGAGGTCGCGGCTCAAACAGGTTGTACGCTGACCCATTGATCCAATTCTGCCGTTCGACTTGAGACGCATGAGAAAATCGCAATGAAAATATCTACTCGTAATCTCATTAAATTTTATGTGCTGGCAGTTGGAGAATTTAAGTTTAATTGAAAACAGAATTCCCCAAGAAGATAACAGTGAAAGTTCATCGAATAACAACGTAATCTTCTTAATACGATATAACGAGGCTATGGGTACGTGGTAGGATTAAAACATTTTTATAAGAAGCTTATTAAAAATTTTTCCGACAATCAGAGTTTTTTTTATCCTAAATTAATCGCTGAATTAAATCAATGAAAATATAGTAAATTATTCTAATATTTTTTATAATAATAATAAATATGTTTACACAAAATTGATGTAAGTAAAAGTGCATTTAATATCAATATTTGCAAATTAATAAATGTTTATAGTAAAGATGGCGTTTCGAAAAAGCTAAATTATTTGCAAATAAATAGGAAAGTGCTAATACAATTATTAGTGTATGTAATATTAGCTTTCGCTGTTGGATAATTATGGATTATTTACGCCACGACAATGAAATAACCGTTAACTTTCGTCGGTTCGGCTTCTAGTATGTGAATAGATGAAAGGACACCCTTTACAATAACAAGGTCTGGACCACGAGATTGGTAATCGCTCTATTTACTGGCCGCACCGTTGTGTTGTTACGTGTCCATGAATTTCGTACGCCTCTTTAAAGACACACCTAAAAACCAGCTCTTTCGTTTTCGTTGCAGGATATACCTATCTCGGATCCTCGCTTGTTGTAGAGCCGTCCGTAGCCAGTGCAGCAAAGAAACGGTAAGTTACGAAAATTTCGCCATTATTAAAAATATGACGAAAGCATGGCTTTTAGATAACGTTGAGAGAAAGAGAGGAAAGAGAAGAAAAAGAATGAAAATCTAAATAATTTTTATAAAAAAAGATCTTTTCCCGTATTTTATTTGTTCTGTTGAAGAAAGGCAGGAGTCAGGTATTCCCTGGTTCGCGAATACTTAACCGGTGGCGCGTGATAATGAAAAATTCTGATTGCGTGTGTCGCACGACTTAGTCCGTCGTTATTTAAAGACACGCGATAAAATATACCGATCTCGTGTCGTGCTCCGGGCCCTTATTCGTATTAATCGTATTAATAAAGCCACTAAAACTGCTATCGCTGCGCCGTTCCTTAACTGATCGTCATAAATTCGCGCGATACAGGAAACGGACCGTCCCACCGCGATTTTTTATTTATTAAAGCCACGATCGGCATCGAGAATTATCGAAATTGTTCGACCGTTATTTTTGGTGGCTACCGGGCGTTTTCGCTAATATGCGTGCCGATCGTCTCCTCTCGCATATATTTCGTATTTAATTTCTCCCTCACTCTGTCTCTTCTTTCTCTCTCTCTCTCTCTCTCTCTCTCTCTCTCTCTCTCTCTTTCTCTCAAGTCCTGCGAGCGCACGCGGAACTTCAAAAGGTTCGTTAACCCGTGCCCGGTTGCACGCAGGCGATCGCAGGAGAGATCGGGCCGCGCGTAATACCGCGCGCGTAACAAGGTGCATAATTGGCCGCACGCGAGTAAATGCGCGCGTGCGCGCATGCACAAGTGTTTAAACTCGTGCCCGAACGTGCCCGGGCAAAAATCGCTGGGGATTAAATCGTTGCAGTGAAACTCATTCTCGCCGCGCTCATCTTCCGAGCTCGCTCATCGCGAGATTTAAAGAGAGATTCATGCACCCAATCCTTTACCCGAAGTTTGTTAGAGCTAAGTGAAAAGGGAAAGATATATCTCATTTGCTGTGCAAGATTGACTAGTTATTTCTTTTTATATTCTTTTTTTTTAATGGCTGTGTAAATTTTTTATCACTTGAAAATGATGAAATTGAAAGAAAATACAAAGGTGTTGATGTCTTTGAACAAAATTTTGTGCATCAGAATTCATTGACGCGATTACACACTGTTAAAAATGTCATGAAATGCAATATATTTTTAAGTTACACAAGTGCATTTAATGTAAATTTAATGTATCTATTACTGAAAAATATGTGCACGAGTGCACTTTTGACAATATTAAATTTTTGTTAATGTACCTGCTTGAAATTTGCTTCCATTATATTACATTAAATTTTACTACGTATTTTTAACAGTTTAAAATATAAAGTTTAGAAATTTATTTTCAAATTTTTTAACGTAATTTTTAAAAAAATTATACCTTTTATTAAAAGATATAATTTTTGAAATAATATTTGAAAATATCTATGCCGAACAGACGCGGTTAAAATTTTTTTTATATCACATACTAAACCTTGAAAATCTTTCTCGTCTTATCAGCTTAAATGTGGATAAGAAGTTAAATTCGCGTTTATTGCGAATTGCCGTAAATCATCGAAGCATATCAGAATGCCGTTTGAATTGGAGCATGTATTCAACACGCGAGTGATATCACTCGAGTAGGGACTGCAGATGCATTTCGTGCTGTTAACATACGTGTCACGAATTCTGTACAACGTTTTGCGAAAATTAACCTTCCATCGATGAAAGAAAAGGATCCAAAAATATATTACCGAATTTAATTGATTTAACATTTAGATAGTCATGGTAGCTTCTTCGTAGCATTGCTCTAGACTGTAGATAGTGTTGTGTGTTCGTGTTATCATGCATGAAATATACTTACAGTACTATTTACACTATTCACTGTTCTCTTCACATGCTCACGTGTACAAGGATCGATGGTACGTATCTACATTATATATAGCACGGTTTTACGTACGCCGCCGATAACGAAGCGCCAAGAACCGCGATACTATCACCAATCCGATATCATAAAGCGGTCGGCACTTTCGTCTGTCATAAATTGTGAATTTTTATACCTCGCGCGATTGCTTGTTTGACAAGGCAATATAATAACGATAATCAGATATAACTCGATATTTATCACCGAATATCTCGTGCACGTAGCGTAACCTGCATCGTTATTAACGTAAGTGACATAATAAATGTCCCCTAATAAATTCGCATTAAGATACGAAATTCATACTTTAGGCTATGATATAGATGAATTTAAGACATTAACAAAAAGCTCATAATTATTGGTAATATTTTCCTTAATAGTCAATATCACTTTAATTTAAATTAAATAATTTACAGTTTTTTCGGGGATATTATATATGTTTCTTATAGCATTAATACATATTACTATTCCGGCTTTATGACTGTGTTTCAAGTCCGACGAATATGCGGCGCGCAGTTTGTTTAGAAATTGTAAAAATTAAAAATTATTATTCTGCACCAAGAACCGCTGTGATTGACATAGGTCTTCTACACAGAAAAAAAATGAGTATCAAATCAACAATTCATTATTTCATATATAAGCAAGAATATAAAATCTTCTTGGAAGAATTGGAGATATTCGACCGTTAATGTAATATATACAAATTGAAATGAGAACGCCTTGTACGGTCAAGCTGGATCTTAGTGCTTTTTATAAATTTTACTTGTGTGATTTTTATATACCTTTTATCAAATTCTTGGAAGAATTTGATAATCTTAATCAGACATAATTTTCTTACGTGAAGAGAAAAATTTTCTCCACATAAGCAAATTATGTCTGTTTAAGATTATATATTCTTCCAAGAAGATTTTATATTCTTGTTTATATATGAAACAATAAATTGTTGATTTGATATTAATTTTTTTCTGTGTAGTCTCACCTTTTAATTTATTTCTATTAAATATCGAAAAGATATCAATCATAAAGCAGTCGCAAAGCTATTTATGTAAATAAATTTCTCATTTGTATTTTATCGTATTGCGTAAGTAAAGTAAATCCGTAACAAGTTTCTCAAAATTTCTGAAATTTTCGACGGTAGTCACGTAGAAGAAATAGCTCGCAAAAATCCAGGTCTTTCTTTTCTTAATAAACAATGATTCGGTGCCGGAAGGATTAACCTAAATACTCGACGCGACGCGTTTTTGTGAGACGCAGTTTGGGAGCCTCTACACAACGCCGCCGCAGAGGCAGCTTCTTTCCCGATGGTGAGGCAAGCAATTCGAAAAAAAATGTGGCACCTGCCACTTCTGCTCGCGAGCTACGAGCCGAGAGAGCTCAGGCTGTTCGCTCGCGCTCGTGCCACAACTGCAATCTGTTATTTCACCATCCCCCGAACTCACGGCGCTCACTTTTCGTTTCTCTCATTCCATATCCTTTCATCCCTTACGATACCGGCCACTGCCGCCTTCTCCTTCTCCTCCTCCTCTTTCTCCTTCTTCGCCACGTGAGCAGCTTTTGGAGCAGCCTTATCGATGCCTCGGGGACGTGCCGCCGCATATACCGAGGATTTGTCGTTCGGCCAAATCAATACTCGGCCGAAGAGATAATGCCAATTAAAGAACGTATGATGGATTATTTTGTCGAATACGACAGATAGCGTACGTCGCAGAGATACAGCTTTTCTGATACTAAATACACATTGAGTATTGATGAATTTCAAAAGGCATTGTCTCTTATTTTATCTTGTACCTCTTCTTTACACCTTTTTTCTGAAAAAATGAAGAATATTAATTTATCGCGAATTTTAAGAAATATTTTAATTAAGTAAGATGCGGAAACTTTGAAATTCATTAATTTTCAACATTCTAGAATTTCTTAATTAAGCTTTCAACGTAGCATTTCTTTCGCAATTAGAAAAGAAAAACGCAGGATCTTTTTTTTGACAGTTAAAGTAAATGTCCCAGTGTCCGACCACATATTAAAGAAACAGTTATTATTAAATATTTATATATGTAAATCTTAAAGTAAATATTTTTTTTAAATCATTGATATATTACGCTTGTATACTAAAAATTTAGAGTCATTGTGTAATGTTTACTTAAATAATAATTAATGCAATGAACTAAAGTATATTATATGAGATAATACTTCAATCCTTAATAATTTTACTAAGCGCAAGTGATTTTTGTAACGCAGAAAAAAGGTCCTCTTAATTAACTTTTGAAAGAAATGTTTTGATATTTTAATTAAAAATGATCCTTCGAGTATATTCTATATGGGTTTTTTATTTAAATTAATTTTATATATAAATATTTTAATATCCGGTTACTGATACTAGCTAAACTTAGGGCAATCTAATGTCCGTCCACATGTTTGACAGCTTAAATTTATAATAATAAAGGTTATATTATTAGTGTCAACATTCATTGTACTGTTGTATTATTAATTCATTCAAGATATTTCATATTTTTCATTAATGTAATCATTTAATATTTATTCCTTTCTTGACAATTCAACAAATTATTAATATTTATATATCAACTTTATAATTAGAAATTATTTTAATTATAAAATAACGCATGGAAATATTATTTATGTTCATTATTTAATGTCTAAAAATATTATAATTAATTGAAATTTATTTAAAATTTCAATTAGTTATAATAAATTCTTATAATTTTCGAATTATATAAAACGTCGAAAAAAGAAAGTATTTACAAGAAAATATTTAGCAATAGAAGTAAAAAGAGGCGTTTCTATAAAATACACGTGCAATGTTTAATGTTCTTAAAACTACGTTATTTGAAAAATATAAAAAAAATTACTCCAATAAAGACGACTAAAAAAAAGTTCCTCACAAAAAAAACGAAATTAAAGAAATTTTGCAGTATTACATTATTTTACTAATCATATATTTTATTCACACTTAATAAACATTAATTTATTAATTTTATTGTATTTTTTAAATATATTTTTAATATCAACAAACTGATTGTCACATTGCGGTCGGACATTGGGACAAGTTGTATCCGGATATTGGGACACACGTTTTAGGCTGTTCGAACATATACATGTACGAAAATATTTACGAATATTTAATAAACTACAAATTAATAATCAATTTTTTTATTTAAAGTGTACTCTATTATGTATATAGATAAATATTTAAAAAATATCATTTGGATAAAAAAATTATGTGTTCAAGGATTAGCTCTTAAACGTCCGGCTACTAGGACATTTATCTTATTAAAAAATTAAAAATTCGCGGAAATAAATGCAATTAAAACTCAATTATCTCAATAGATGATTGCACTCTATATCTCACAAAAAAAATCTTTGTATTAGCTGAATCCTTTAAATGTTAGAGGATTTTATTCTTATATATGGCTTAAAAAAAAAAATACTTTGAAAAGTTAGAGTAATTTCGTCTTGCATCTGCAGTTGCAAATTTTGTTGTTCTTAATATCAATTACAACTGTTCTGAATATTAATTACAACTTAATATTAATTCAAACAAAAAAATAACACTATCTGAATAGCAATTTTCTTTCTTTTCTCTTTTTTAATTTGCTCATCCGCAAAGAGATTAATGCGCCTATCTTCTCGCATAATTATATGTCTAATTTACAACGAGTACTGGTGATACATGTGTACTAACAATAAGTACTATATCAGTATCAAATCGCCGATGTTGGTATAAAGGAAGATCTTAAGCGATTTGATACTGATAGTACTTACAATTATTACAAGTATCCAAGTGCTCAGTGTAACCTAGGTAATACATAGAAGAACGCAGCAACACAATTTTTCATGTTTACTCGTGTTTCATGTAAAATAGGGCATTCCGCTTGAAGTAAACATAGTCCTCTTATTATTTCAATACAAGAAGAAAACCATTAGAATAATATCTGATACATTTTTCATGAATAGTTCACTTTATTAGAAGAGAAATATTCTTTCTATAAAAATTTTCGCTTAGAATATGGGATTATTTCACTTTATGAGAAAATTTCACTTTATCACTAGAATATTTTTCTTTCGATGCTCCTTCATATGTTTATCTATTTAAATGATCCTTTCGAGCAACGATTATAAATATATATGAGTGTAAATTAAATTCTAGTATTGCCATTGTAATACTGCTCGAATTTTAATATGAAAAGCACAGATAACACAACGATCTTCGCACGATCGTTTCGTGATCGTTATTACTACGCGCCGTGGGAGATCGTTATTCAAGGATGGACGAGCGGATGCCCGGCGAGGGAAGAGTAGAAGTTTATTATACACTCTATAGAAAGGGACGGAGACAGGGAAACGGGTATCACTTCCGAGTTGTCTTTTGCAATAGGTCGAAGACGCGGCTTCCAGCGGTGAGCTCGCTCGCCGTTTTTTGATGTTTAGGAGCCGATGCATGGCTAAACATTCATTTCCATATAAGCCGATATGTTTCAAATGTAAAGCGACGTCCGCGCACACCGGAGAGGTGGAGAAAGAAAGGACGAGAGGTGGATGAACGAGGGATGGAGAGAGGGTTAGAGAGGGTGAAAAGGAGAGAGGAGGAAGACCGCGTGGAAGCGGCGAACTGGTACGAACGGAAACTAGTTTAAGCCCGCGGGTTGTCTCTCAACCCTCGTTCGAGCCCTCGACAATGCCCTCCATGGGATCCACCGTGCTCCCAATTCCGTCCACTTTAACTGCCTCTGCCCCGCCGTCGACTGTCTCTCTCTCTCTCTCTCTCTCTCTCTCTCCCTCTCTGTCTCTTTCTCTCTATCTTTCCTTTACGCCCGTAAGTAGCCCCCGCGAGTGTGAGAACCGACCGGAAAATGCCTAACCCCGTGACATGAACGCGCGTAAACCTTGAGCCTTTGGTTTGCCTTTAATCCCTTTGCGCGTGAATTTAACTGAAAACGATTGAAAGAAATTTATAAAAATTACTCGTATTAAAAAGCTTGATACTATAATAAGTTGTAATAAAAGAAATGATTTGTTCTAATAAAGATGACAACCATGTTCACTTGAGAGACGCTTTAGATGTTTTACATACACTACGAAAAAAAAGTTGTTAACTAGATTAAATTTTTTCTATTCAAGTATTTATGTAGTTATGTTAAATATATAAATGCTTAAACTGAAGTTCAAGTATGTCACGTACTTGAGTCAAATACATTAATGAGAATTTAGAATGTCGTAATAAAATGAAAGAAGTTTGTTTGCCAGTAAATTCTTCTTCCGCGCGTAGTGATCATATATTGAACATATTGATTTATTAAGGAAATGATTCTTTTAATATACTCGTCTACGTAACATCGAACACACAATTCCTTTTCTCATTCTTCGAGTCTTCGAGTGTCCCGAAATTCGCGTGTCCACTCAAGAAAGTACTCAGAACCGTGTGCGCCGGACACGTTCGTGGCCTGTTGACGCGTACACAATGTTGTTGACAACCGCACGTTACGATTCTCCAGCTTGGCGCGTGGAATCATTTGCAGGTATCATTTGCCACATATGTCAGACGAAAGTGCGACCGCAGGACGCCCGCCTGCACCGCCGCGAGAAAGCACGTTCCACTTTGCGGTGCATCGGTGCACGTGCAGTGTGCATTATTCTTTGCGTGCGATACTCATTCATCGCGCCATACAGAGGCCGGCCGGAATTGTGTATGAGCGGTCGACAGCTTGAAAACATGTAACGAAACTATTAGCCAGCATCGGACGGGCTTATTCTGTTCTCTTCCGGTTATTCCTCGGAATCTTTTTAATTTTATTATCTCACTTTCTTATAACTTTTATAGAAAACAGATCACGCGGTGATTCTTTTAACCATAAAATTACGTGATTATAATGTGATTATAATCAAAAATTAAATAAACATCTTTTTTGTTGCTTGGAATAATTGCATATATAAAGCATATGTAGAAAAATGTTATTCCACAGTGTACTTGCAGAGTGTATTATTCCTGTATTTGCAAAGTTATCCCAATGAAAATGAGAGGTTTTTCTTACTGCATATACCACGTTACTTACTGTTAAAAATTTATTTTAAAGATATATTTTTAAATATAAAAGTCTTGTGTGTTTTAAAATTAGTCTAATTTCTAAAATTTCTAAGGATGATAACGCGTTATTTTTCTCGCGGATTTGATCGGTTAATAATGAAATAATATAAAAAGAAAAGAAATTTAGTTTGCATCATATATTTTGTAGTCTTTACTTAATATTAATTAATTCAACATATGTTGACAATTCACTTTAGACGGCAAGTGTTTGTCACTCGTTGACCCCATTGCATCTAACGCTTTTAAAGAAATCATTCGAGCATATACCAGTCGTCAGCATGACCGAAAGCAAGTGCGCACCGCTTGCATTTCCGCATAACTTCGTGCGCGCGCGCGCGCGCGCGTACGACTGCACTTTTCTCATTTACATGACAAGGCCACTGCACCTCGCGGCGTATGAGGTCGACGCAGGTTGCACGATGTATACATACACCAGGGGGGGGAGGGAAAGGGGTAGCGGGGCCCCCTGCGGCTGGTGGTGCAGTCCGGTAAGCAGCCAGAATGCACTTACACGATGCACCCTGGGCACTCGAGGCGCGCCGTTCGGCCGGGCGACTCTCCACCTCCTGCCATAAATTCAACCGCGAACACGTTCGCGAAATAAAAAGGGAGATGGGGCATGTTGTCCTGAGGCGCATCTCTCGCCCTCTTTACGATGCATCTCGGTCGATTTCTCTTGTTCTTTTCATCCTTCCACCCTTTTCTGTCTTTCTCTCTCTTTCTCTTTCTTTCTCCCTCTTCCTCACGTGAATCGTTGCACTCGGCGCGTGCCGATCTCGTGCCCTCTGTATCCCCTCCTTCGCCATGCATTTAATTCCATCGCTTCTCTCGTCCTTCTCCACCCCTTTCTTCGACCCACCCCAACTCCTCACCGGCCAGCTCCGAGCGGCGAAGTGCATCCTGCATGCACTTGTTGCGCTGATGCACACAGCCGGCGCTCTCTGATGAAACTAATATCTTTCTTTTTGCCGAATGCAAAAGTTCTTCGACTACTTTAGTATTTCTAATTTCATCACTGCTGTTCGTTTGTACTTTTCTTTGTACAGTTTTTTTTATTAACAGTAAACAAATTTATTTTTTCCTTTATGCTTTAAACTCTTTGCGTCATAAGTCCATCGCAAAATTCTTTTTATCTTTTATATCATCTATTGTATATCGAGCAATAAAAAAGGGAATTTAATTAACAAATGTGTTACGCATTAACAATATTTTTTATTATTGATTATCCAGAGTTATTAAATCAGAAAGAATTTTGTGATTAATTAGAATATTATGAATATGTTTTATTTTCAAAACAATAAGATATATAGGCTCGTGTACGCCAACAATATTAATAACTATAAGAAGGTCATTTAACCGAGCATAACAGTTGGAAAGTATATATTAATGATTTTATTCCATAGAACAAAAGTCTATAGGGTAACTGCGGTATATACGCCGTAGCTATCGATAACTTAATTTATCAAGTATTACTATGTTTAAGGAAAATAAATTATACCAATAAAAACTTAATACTGTTTACTATTATAAAAAAAATTGTAAATATGAAATATTTCTTTTTTTATACTTGAAAAAAAAACTTAAAAAAACCCTTGCATTTTTGTCGTATAAAAAAAGTGGTGGGATTTATCGTATAAAAAAAGTGGTGGGACTACTCATGTGTAAGATATATGGCGCATCGATAATTTACAAATAACAATTACAAATATGAT
>QKQZ01005918.1:0-82311 GCA_003595255.1 Solenopsis fugax | reverse complement strand
TCTCTCTCTCTGATTCTAATGGCTGGTGGATCGAACACGTTCTTTCTTGCATCATTGTTCGGATGCTTCTTGAGTCGAAATCATCTCGTTTTTTTGTGCGTGCACGCTCAACTCGAAGGAGGAACGGGTAGTTCCGAATGGTTACAGAGAAGGTGGCCAGGACTCAGATATCGAGCTCGAAATCTTGCAGTACGATTACGACCAGAATTGAGGCAATTTTTTCGCAGGTCAGTATTCGTCAGAAGATCGCCAGGATTTTACTGACACCGGCTGTTCAATCGGGGAACATTCGTCAGAAGATCGCCAGGATCTTATTGACACCAGTTGTTCAATCGGGAAGGCATATCTAATCATTCGTCAGAAGATCGCCAGGATCTTACTGACACCGGCTGTTCAATCGGGGAACATTCGTCTGAAGATCGCAAGGATCTTATAGACATTTTCTATTCTCTCTCAAAGAAAACACTCTAATTGTTCCGACAATTTATCTCCGCGTGGTCAGGCTTCTATACGGAAGTGATGATAGTTCGAGCTGACCACACGGTCACGGAGCCTCCCTCTCTCTCTCTCTCTCTCTCTCTCTCTCTCTCTCTCTCTCTCTCTCTCTTGCTCGCTCTCCTCTCTCGCTCTTTCGCTCTATTGTTACAAAATTTCGAACCGACCGAACATTCGATTCTATAATCTCGCTTGCTCTCGCTCGCTCTCGCTTGTTCTCGCTTGCTCTTTCTCTCTCTAGCTCAAACGAACACCTCGATCTATCTCTCTCCTTTGTTTCAGTAGAGATTTCGTCACTTTTGAATTATTCATTCATCGATCTTTAATAGCAACTTCTCTATAGTATAATCATTAATATTTGAGTAATTAATAGCGAACATTGCAATAAATTATTGTTACACTAGTTGACTGTGTCTCGTTTCCTTCGGCGCTGCCTTTCCACGAAATAACTATTAAGTTAATTAAGATCATCTCTAACACTCTCTAATATTACTGTTTCTTTACCGACCTGAAATGGCCTTCGTCGCTCTATAATACTCGTTACTAATAATGCAATTACCATTTCCATCTAGATCGTCAACCTTAAAGAATCACTTGCATATGCATTTTATTCCGAAGTCTTTCGCGTGCAGACAATGCGAGCTCCAATTTCAGGTAGTTAATGCTAATAACCATTCGTAGATGTAATGATCTTAATATCAGATCTCTTCGAACTCTTTGCTGCACAAACTGACGCGCTTACTTTCAGACTAATGAATGCTTAGTGAAGTACTCTGTTGCATGCAAAATTACAATCAATCTACCTAATCTACCAAATAATCTACCAAAAGATCAATCAAGTAACATGAAAGAATGTTTAATGAATCTAAAGGATATAAGAAAGATCGAGACGTCTTTCAAACACCTTTCAAACATTTCATAATTTTCGCGTGTAACATAAAAAACTGTTAACTTATCCGAACAATTAGTAATTAGATCTCACGGCTTTTTTACAGACGAAACATGCGTTGAAGAAACATCAAACGAAAGCACACTTCGACAGAAGAACGTTTGAATGTCCTATCTGCAAGAAAAAATTGTCACACTATCAAACGCTGCGCGACCATAAGTTGATGCACGTTAATGTGACACCCTACGTATGCACGACCTGCAGCAAGACCTTCCTGAGATCCAGTAGCCTCCGGAGTCACATGATCGTCCACACCGCGGACTCACCGTTCGCGTGCGATCTCTGCCCGGCAAAGTTCAAGAGATCGTCCGTGCTGAAGACGCACAAGCTGACGCACACGGGCGTGAGAAGATTCGAGTGCGACATCTGCAAGCATCGTTTCTACCTGAAAGGCGCACTGAAGCACCACATACTGGCGCATTACGGTGAGCTTGTGAATATTCTCACAACTTCTTTGCGCCCGACAGAGGAAGCCGAAGGTGTCTGCCACCTGATTAGACCGTTCTGCTGCACAAGATCGCACTATTTATATCTCTATTAACTCCTTCTACCTCCTTTCCTTTATCGCGCGAACGTAGGACCATTAACTTCCTATATAAATCCAGCGAAGCGTTTACTCTGCGAAACGATCGCCGCGGACAAAGGAACTTTTCGAGATAATCGGAAGCTATACTTGCAACGCGTACAAATGATCATGCATAAACGTATTTTTCAACGTGCTTAACGTACGCAGATGTTCGCGCGACCTGGGCGTTCCGCGGCGGAAATGTATTCCGTACTTTTAATTAACCTCTGTCTAACCGAGGTGAACGTATGGAAGCGAACTCCTCGCCGCGAATCACGGCTTAACTCACTATTTAAAAAGTCCATTCTTCCGCGGCATTCTTCGAAGATATTATGGTTATTAATAGCGTGCTTTTATGATTTATAATTTGCATACAACTCGATAATTATTAGTTAGTAATTTATATGAGTATGCCTCTATATGTGCAATATCAAAATTTTCTATATTTTATATTTCATATTATATATTGTATATTTAATATATATTTTATGTTTTATATTCTATATGTGTTTTATGAGAGTGTATATAAGAATGTATCATTTCTACACTGAGAGAAAAAATATCTTAAAAAAATTTTGCTTAATATACAAAAAAATGATTTACTCGGTGGGTGCTAATAGATTATTTACTTGCAATCAAGTAAAAAAAATTCTTAATTGAAATATTTATACAAATAAAATGAATAAATAATTTTTAATCAAGTAATTTTTTCTTGCAATTCTAGAAAAGTATTTACTGTTAGATTATTTTTATATTCAAGATAATCAGATTTTTAAATCTAGGATAACAATTTACTTAAGTTCAATAATATTATTAGCTTATTTGTAAAATCATTATTTAGATGTAAAAATACAAAGTTATATATTTAAGGTAGTATGTCTATATTTACTTAAAAGTAAATATTTATACTTAAACAAAACAATCATACGCTTGCATCAAAATATAATATTAAGAAAATATATTTTATGCATTCAAAAAAATTTTTCTATCAGTGTACAATGTGTGAGATTATAACTTGCTAAATGTTAAAAGAAAACAATTAACAAACTAAAAGAAAGACTCTACGCTTGAGACCAAATATGTGATCTTTTAGGATTAAGTCCATCTTTTAATCAAATATATATATACATATATTATCACATATATTTAATCATATATATATATATATATATATATATCTTATATATTTGCTATTGTATGATATTGTAAGATTTGAAATGCTTTAGACTCAGTGCTTTCCAAATTCTGCAAATTTGCAGATATCAGACCTTATAAATGTGAAGATTGCGGCAAGAGTTACAGAAGATCTTGGGGTTTGAAAGTACACAGATATCAACATACCGGCGTAAAACGATTCGAATGCGATTTCTGCAAGCTGCGCTTCAGCATAAAGACGAAGCTCGCGAATCACATTTACACACACACCGGCGAGAAACCTTACAAGTGTAATGTTTGCGGACGTCAATATGGCGAGAGATATCAGTTGAAGGCACACAGATGCACGGCATTACATGGCAGCCGTTGAAATTGGAGATAGCTTAAATTTTATATTCCTTTAATCGATGTTATCAAGAAATCTGATAAGAATTAAGACATAGCGCATTATTAAACGTAATAATATATAATATATAAACGTGATAATATATAATATATAAACGTGATAATATATAATATATAAACGTGATAATATATAATATATAAACGTGATAATATATAATAAGTAAAAAATTGAATGTTTAATTACGGAATATTTTAATCACAATTTATAAATGTTGATGTTTACACTTATCGAAAACTGACTGAATGTATTAAGATAACATGAATATTGGATTCATAAAAATCGTACAAATAGGTTAAGAATGAAAATAAGCCTGAAGAACTTCCACATATCGCGAGTGTTTCACGGTACAACTTTAAAGCCTAAGATACTGTCCGCGTGATTAATTTAATTATTGTCGGTCGTACGATTGCTTGTAATAAAACTCATTCTTCGGCTTGATACAATGGCCGGTCGCCATTTCATTCGTGTTCAAACGTACCATCCCATCCGCGTTTGCATGCCCGTGAAGCTTAATAAGGCATGGCCTTAATAAGTACTTCGCCGCAGAACAAAACACCGATTAATCTCAGAGCGATACGGATTGGTTTCAAGCTCGAAGCTGCCGTCTCGCGCGGGATAGGTCGGCTTAGGTTCGTCATCAACTATCGTACATAATCACAGTCTTTATTCGATATTGCTCGAACGTGACCGCCGGGATCATCGAACGGTGCAGTGAAATTAATGCAACTTTCGAAGACGTAACGCAGTCCTTTGAAAATAATTATTTACTTCGAAGGCATACACTCACGTTTCGTTATAACGGCTTACATAGATATCCCGTGTAATCGTTTACGTAGGTTATATGAAGAAAACAGATTTTATCGACGGCATGTGAAAATTAATTGTCTTTGTCTTAATCTCGTAAAAACATGCATTGTCACGCATGCAGAATAAATCATACGATGTTTGTGATCAGTTCATCTCTACTACTTTCTCAATAGATAGATACGTTTAGCAACAATTAAAGTTAAATGGCAATTTTATTTTAAACTGTTTTGCAATTGTTTAAACAAATAATTTATTAAGAGAAAAGCCAATAACTTTCTGAATGTAGGTATGTACATCATGTAATTATTTAGTATACTAATGTAGCGTTTCTTTACTGACTACCTCGAGCACGTAGGTCCTGCTTATGTCGCCGCACGTGAGAATGGTGCTTTAAGGTGCGTGGACACAGCAGGGGCTCGTACGCGGTACACCAAGATGCCCCGCTTCTTATCAGATCGCATCTCTGATTTGCGGCTGTCTTACGGCTAAACTCTTTGACAGTGCCGACACGTATATGCCTTCTGACCCCGTTTCTCTATTTCGACGCGGCAGAAAACAAGCAAAAAGAAAGTATTTTTGCCATTTAAACCGTGTATTTCAATAGAAATATTTTCGAAAGAATAGCGAAAAAGTATAAAGAGTACAAAGAGATAATATTAATATATTTTAAATATACATACTTTTGAATCCAGCGTGTTATATGTACACAAATATGTTACATCCATGTATGTAAGATATTCAATAAATAAATGTTAAATTTGCATATTTATCGATATATTGTATTGATATACTTAATATGTCGTTCTGTTTTTAAAAATATTTTTTAAAGTCAATAGTAAATAAAAATTAATCATATAGGCAAACTTGTGCCTCGAAAATTGCGCCGTAAAATTCGCAATCGTATTCAACTTATTTCTATTTCTGATTAATTTATATAAAATTGATGAATTATTTTACGTGTCCACCTTAGACAACTTTGATAACGGATTATGTGAATTGAAATATTCATACAACTTTTAAAATCGAAAATTTCCAAGTACACGTCCTAAGTCAATTTAAATGAAAAAAACTATTCATCGATCATATTGCCAATTTCTTAATTGTTCTCCAATATACTTTTTTAATTCTGAAAAAAGTGGTTATTCTAAGGTAAATAATTATTGATACTTTCGATATATCACGTAATATTTAAGTTTGGTCTTTGGGACGAGTCTCGTTCTGCTTGGGCACGATTCGGACACAAGGCTTCCTCGCAATACGATTTAAATACGATTTCACGTTCATATCTCCTGCCTAATTATGCCCGCGCTTCGCGAAATCTACGATCTGACTGTTCGCGTACGAGCGTTACACACAGCGGCCTGTAGAGAGTCACGCCAAGTCCTAATTATTTAGATAGCGATCATAGTGGTTTAATTATTCCCACTCCTTTCTATCGCTGCTCCGTTCGCCGGTATGGTAATGGCACTTAATGCAGATAGCAACACCGATACTATTTGCCGTACCGGTTACTAATTGCAAGCTCAAAATTATTATGCGCGCATCCAACGAACGATGGATTTGGAAACTCGGAAAATACGTAACGACGGTAGTCATCATCCCCGTTACGTTATGCATTTCTGTTATATAATACTATCAGCGTTTTTCCGGTCAGCTGACACAATGAAGGAAATGCTTAGTTATGTAAATTTATTAGTTTGAAGTAGATTAATACAATATAATAAATCGCGGAGCGTTGCAGCAGACCGTTATAATATAACGTAAAGAATAAATTTTCTACATCTGAAATACGTGATTTGTTAAGTATCATAATAATTTTAATTCTCTATAACGGTATTGAACGGTAAAGAAGAAAATTGCCGGTTAATCTATCTGTTTCACTTGGAGTTGGATTGTTCCCAAGGACTGCTATAGGGAAGAGCGAAAGCAACGGGTGATTTGGCGGATCCGTAAAAGAAAAATGGGACGGAGCATATTAAATAACGACAATGTCGATTAGTATTGACAACGGCGATTAAAGAGGCCGAATTGCCAGTCAATAATGACCGAGCTGGCTGTGCAAGCAGTGAGCACTGTAATTTCAGTGATAATATTTAAATACGGGCTTTTGATAGCTGTCTTCTCTCGGCTGGTATTAGCGCGGACCCCGAAGGGTCCCATGGCCCTCTCCCCTCTTCCTCCCTCCACCTTTGAGGGAAGGGCGCAGAGGCGTACTATTTATCGACCTGGTACCATCATTATTTCATCGAACTCTTTCATCGCCTTGCCTGGTTAATCGATAACCCGTGAAGAGACGAAAGAGTCGACCTTCGACTCGGATTAATTTATCGACCGTTTAAGATGAAATAAAAGATTGTAAGATTTATATTTTTGCCATGATTAATTTATTTATAATCTCACAGAAATTGTCATGCACGTTGCTGGTTTCAATCAATCCACAACCGGTTTTACGAGCGATTTGTGTGGATACATTCTTAAGAAAAAAAAAAAATCGTACTTAGGCGTGAGAGATCGGCAGTACGAAATGTTGTGCCGACCATGATTATTTGCTTAAATATACATACAAATTATTTAACGCACGACTGCGTCTTGCACGCCTTTAATTAGCGCGTCTCTACCTGATCGTAATCGCGCGCTACGCAATTCTAGGGTTAATGTGCATTTAATTCACAATACGGAGAGAAACAACGCGGCATGACCGGCGATATTTTTTAGATTTTTCATGTTTAAGATCCGTCAGCCAACGCAATCTATAATTTAAGCACCGACAATGCGTAATCGTTCTTTTCCCAAGAAAGTTCTGATGTGTAACGCAAAAAGATATTATGATTCTCTATGTATCTGAGAAATATTATAATTAACACATATTTTCATAAAATGTATGATACGCTGATTATGAAAATAATATTGATAAAATCAGTTTTAAAGGAATCACACACATCAGTTACCTTTCTCGGTTTGAGAAATGATTTTTTTTTCACATAAAAACCACAGAATTCAGAAATTAAATATACTTTTGCATCACTGAAATAATCAAACATTTAATACTTGTGATAATTATTAATATTTAATATGTATAATATAGATACTTTTAATTTTTAAATAAGAAGCAAATTATTTTATAATACTAAATTGTGTTCAATGCATATTCGAAGAAAGATAGAAAGCGGATGAACGAAGTTTTTGCACGCGAATGTAATCCGATACAATCTAATTGGATATGAAATTAAGTCAACGAAATTCCGACAAAAATCCCAGCGGTGCGGCAAAATTTGAAATTTATATCTCCTGCCTGCGCAAGCGGATTGTTTCGCGTAAGCTGATGCATCCGTCATCTTTTTCTGCGGAGTAAGAGACTCTGCTGAGTGCATAATTGCGCTACTACACAGTCTCCTTGAGCGATGAGCATCACGAGCGTTCACTGAGAAGCTTCAACGATCCACTGGCGTGTCATTAAAAAAATGTTTAGTCAAGGTAACATTTCTTGTAGCACAAGGAAATTGAATCTACTTGCATATTAAGAATATACTAGAGAATTGAAAATATTCAGACAGACAAAAGTACTGCGTGCAATAAATAAATAATGCATTTCAATAAAAATAAGTTAACAGAAAAATATTTATGCATTAATGCAATATTGATGAATTAAATTTACAATAATAAGTTGAGATCAAAAATATAAAATCACATCAATATATTCTACGTTGCGGAACTTTTTTTTCTAAGCCGTGGTATGTTGTTTCGATCATGATTTCAAATCATCGTATTATAGATTAATCCGATCGATCTTCTGCGATCTTAACGGTTCATAGTCACGAGACGGCGGAGATGTCGCGTGTTTGATCGCCGCACCCAACGTCTGTACCGTTGACGTGAATGACGTTAGGTTTTTAACGATTCATTTCGTCTGGTTCTGTTCCAGTCCGGTCGTAAGGCTATCATACTAGTTTTAATATATCTGCCTGAAGCAGATCCTAGTCGGGACGTCAGAACTCATTAAGAAATAATTCAAGCTTGCAAGGCACCGTAAAAAGATTCCTTATCGAACTTTATACCAACCACATTATAAATGCTTTTTTTTTTTCAAATATGATCATTATAAAAACGAATTTTGTAGTGTTCTCATAGTAATCTTTGGGAGTAGATCTTTTTGAAACAATGTTTGATTATGGAGCTCGATTCGCACTGCAACTATTCGCTTCGCGAGGTGGAAGTATCGCGGTGTTTTCGGGAGGCGAAGAAGAGACGGAGAAGAACGAGAGAGAAAGAGAGAAAGCGCGGCGCTTCTTCTTGCCGGTCGGTTCTTCGTTTCGATGTAGGTAATCATGCGCCGCATTCCCCGAGTGCCGCGGAGATTTTCGGTTTCATTGTATGCGAGGGGTTGAGCCTGAACCGAGGAGTCCTCTCCCGGAGGTAGGAAAAAGAGAAGCCGCGAGGCATAGGGCGAGGAAGACGTTGCGGAAAGAAGGAGAGAAAGGGCCGACGTCGCGGACGAAGAAAGAGGAAGAAGAAGGAGAAGAAGAGGACCGCAAGCGGGAGGATGAAGGAAAACGGGGGGAAGGGAAGCAGCGGAGCTGCCGGCAGATCCATCGTCCATCTCCGTGGAAGCAAACGACGCAAAAACTGGCGTGCATTGTCCCCAACTTGAGAGCATGGAAAGAGAGAATGAGAGAGAGAGAGAGAGAGAAAGATTGGCAAAGAGAGTAGTAAAGAGAAACGAAGAGAGAGTATTTCTGTGTTTCATCGTAGTAGAGCTAACGCATACCAATCTCCAGCACAGTGTCCTACCGAGAAAAGAGCGAGGGTAGCGAGGTGAAGGGAGTGCGCGGTCAATTTGATTTTTAAATGCAAACAAATCTACATCGTGGCAAAAGCGCCGCCGACCAACGTTATTCCACTATCGACCGCCCCGCCAGCCTCTGCCGCGGTAGAAGGAAGGTTGATGCCGAAGCGTCATCGCGCATCCTGCGGGATATTTTTTTCAATCATCAAAGACCGCATTGAGAGTCTCACTGATCCTTATTCTTCTGCTCCATTCCTTCCACCGTTCTTCTCCATTCGGAAGAATTCAGCATCGCGATTAATTTCTCTAACAATAATTGTCAGAACCACAATTAGGAATTCGCCTAATATAAGTATTGCATTCGGTAAAAAATTAGAAATTATTTAAGAAGCGGAATTAAATTCGGAAAAGCTAAGTTTAAACATGTAATAAATTAAATTTGAATTGTGGAAAAGAAGAATTAATATCGCATTATTAAGATTTATTGTGTGTTTAGAAAAAATTAGAAAGTATTTAAGGATTTAGGAAATGAATCTAAACTAATTTACTATAATGTGTAAATGCGTGTGCGAATATAAAAATGTACACATCATGAACAAGCGAGAGCTTAAAAATATAGATTAAATTCTTAATAAGGATTCGGGAGTACTTGGTGAATTGCTCGTTTACTGATGAAAATCTTTCAAAAATATTCATCAACGATTTGTCGCTGGTCATATCTTTGCTCTGTCTCGATTTCTTTCCGGTCCCGGAGCAGCGGCGATCGAAGAAAAAAAGAGCGGCCGGGCGAGTCCTTTGGTTCCAAGTAGGGTGTAATTGCCGCTTCCGACGATGAGAGGAACGACGTCGGCGCTTGTCCCAACATTGCTGCATGTGCACGCCGACATTCATAAGTTATGAAACTGGTGGATAAGGCCCTGCCGCTGTTCTCCCACCCGCGTAGGTTTCTCGGCCGCGGAAGGAAGGAGCGAAATGAGCGATAGGTCGGCCCAGAAGTCCGAGTGAAGAGTGGGATAGTAATCGAGATGGCTGAAAGGCCACAAAGAGAGAACGAGAGGGTTGGGAAAGGGTAGAGGGAACATAATTGCCGGTGGATTAATGAGACGGCATAATTGCACGATAAACGACGATCGTTTTATTAGGTGACCGGGGGCTCTCGACAGAAAGCTCCGTCGAAGTCACGATGCACAGAGGACACCGCTCTGTCGCGATCGCATATTATTATGAGGAGAATGAGGGCTGCTTGCGGTAGGGGCGCGGTAGGTATGTCAGGCTGGCCAGAAATGACAATTACCGAAGACGCTCTTAAAGACGTTTACCCTCTGCTCGTCTCCCATCGATACGAGAGCACGCGGAATGCAATGTCATTGCTGACGGCGTTACTGTACCAGGCGCGGAGACTTCCACGCAATATCGAAATCTAAATGATGTCTAAAGAATGTGTGGAGAAAATCTAAAAGGCAAGACAACTTTCTTAGACGTTTCTATGATATCATTTGAACGTATATACTATTACAGTAATAACGACGAGTCAGTAATTATGAGTCAGTTAAGTGTATCCTGACAAATAATATATAATTTAGCTGATCCAAAAACACATATAGATAATTGTTCTCCGTGATCGACACTGCTTTAATTCTCTTCCTGGAGAATCTCCAAGAATGTCGAAGAAAACTAGTCCTGTTCCATGTGCACTGGTATCCGCTTCATACCAGCTCAATCTCTAGGCTGCTCTCGTATCCCTCGTCCAGGGCCGTTGGCTTCTTAGAGATGAGGGAACTAAAAACCCGCGGACGCGCTCCGCAAAGGAACATTTAAATGATGTCGCCGCGACTCGAGTCGAGAAAGAGATAGGAAGAAAGAGAGACGGAGCTACCGGCAGGAATAACTCAGAGCGGCGCGCTTTCCCCTCCGTCCCTCTTGTTTCTCGCTCGTCTCGCCTCTTCCTCGTCTGCCACCGAAGGAAAGGCTAGAGACGAGTTAGATGGACAGACGGAGGAAAAGGACGCGGCTCAGTCAACGCCAGAGCGGTCCAGAGTGACATCGCGGACTCCCTTCTGCATTCCCCTCTCTCCTGATATTCACCGCGATCCGCCGCAGTTCTTTCCGTTCCACGTCGGTGTTCCACGTGACACGAAAGGGGAAGTGGAGCGAGAGGAAGCGGGCGGCGCGGCGGAAGAAGAAGGAGGATGCTAATCAGATGTGCCGACAGCGGCGGCGACATCAAAAGCGGGTAGCGTCAGGGCCTTGTCACCAGCTCTCTCTCTCTCTCTCTTTCTCTCTCTCTCTCTCTCGGAGAACGAACCGGCCTCGCCTTTATTTGAATGCGCTATCGTCGGGATATGCGACGATGACGAGCACGCTTTTTTGGAATCCCTGGAGACCGACGCGGGCACGTCGAGGCGGCGTATGATGGGAATTGTTTCTGGAATCTAGACGGGAACTAAAGAGGAACGCGGACAACGTCGATCGTCTGCGAATTGTCATTCTGAGATAGTATAATAGAACAGCGGGACCGGAGGTCAGAAGGCGTATAAAAAAAATATTTTAATGTCAATACATATTTTTCTATCGATAAAAATTATATATGATATACATAGAGATGATTAAATAAACAGATTAATAGATTTTTGTGCGCATGAATATTAGAATTGTCAGCGGACTGCCAATAAATATATATGAAGAGGAAGCACTTCAGACTATTGATATCCCGTTTATACGAGCAGGGTGGGAATTTATTATGTAGTCGCACGCGCTCGAGGCAATGATCGGATCTCAAATCAGTGGGGATAATTGCGAGGTTGTCGACTGGTTGTTTAGCGAACGTCGCGTCCTCGTGTTACGGAATAATTACACGGAGCTATTAGCGCCACGGCACTTGGCAACTTTGTCTACATCTACGATCTACTAAATGTTCTTGGTAATTATTTCCGTATATTTTTAAATATGCACTGTAAGTTCAAATTTTTTTGTCTGATTTATGAATCGGAAGCTTATTGTACAATATTATATTATTTCGTGTTAAGCCGGAAAACAGCATATTCATTAACATAACAGAAATTAAAATGGATGCTGATATTTACATGTTGTAATTGGATCGTAAAACTAACAAATGTGTCTAGAAGGAAACAATAAAAATTAAATTACGTTATCACTGTATCAAATATCTATACAGAGTGTATTTGTACAGAGTATCTGTCACTTTACATAGAATCCAAGTTAGAAAAGATTACAAAATTTTATTCGTCATTTAATCTTAATTGAAACGAATTGACAATTTTGTAATCTGTATTAGATAATGTATAATTATCATGTTTCAAATAATGTATAATTATCTAAGGGCTTCTTTTACCAATCTCGGTTAAGGCTAACCGACAGATTAAACCATTGGAATTGACCAATCGCATTGCTTGTTGTGTGAAATGACAAATGCGATTGGTCAATTCCAATGGATTAACCGATCGGTTAGATTAGTGAAAGATGCCCTGAAACTCAAATTTTAACAAATATGATTCCTTATATCAAATTTTCAAATTGATGATCAGTACTGTACAATTCAACAAGTAAATATACGTGAGAACAAACTCCTGCATCGAAACAGCTGTTTCTTCTACGATATTCTTCTGATCCCATTCAAATCTTCGATATTCAAACAACAAAGCAGCCTACTCTATAAAACTATCGTACACATCTAGATAAAAGCGCATACGAATAACGAATTAAAAGTAACAGATACGTCGATGTGCACGCGCATGTATACGAGAAATACGAGTATATCGCATAAGAGAGAGAGAGAGAGAGAGAGAGAGAGAGAGAACGCGCGAGCTGGTTAGGGTTCAGAGCGAGGCATAAAGATGTTGTTTGAAGCGTCGGACACCTGTGCCCCGATCTGCCGAGCTCTGCATACGGTAACGCTTCTCCTTCCACTTCCTCCATCTCTTCCTCGTTCCGAGATTTCTCTTCCTCGCGCGATCCTGCCTCTTCTTCATCCCGCGAAACGCCATAACGTACGCTACCGCCCGGCAACCGCGTCTATGTGGAGGCACACGCACGTAACGCTGCGCGGTAACGTACGCTCAACGTTACACGTAATGTACGGGGTATCCTGCATTAAGATGCAGACGATGATAAGGACGACTTTACGATCTCACGCTCCGACGATTCATAGCCCGGCCGATGTATGAACGGTCGTCGTTTACCGGTCTTCTCGCGCTGCATCCCGAAGCCGGGCGCTGCATCCACGGCGCTGATCCTTTCTTTCGCGGGATGCGAGCGAGCGAAAAGTATCCTTTCGGTGAGAACGCCCACCGCGATTCCGACGCATTGATTATGGATCAGCGACGCGGACTGTAGTCGAAAGATACGTTCGGTATTTCTGCTGTTTCGACTTCCATCCGCGTGGCACATTTATTTTTTTATTTATGTATTTCTGTATATTATGTATTATATTATTTGTTAATTTATCAGGATGCTGAATTGCGTAGTATTAGAACTGACATAATGATCAATCATCATTATTACTCTTAGTTATATTATTTCGAAAATATTCTTAATCGCTCCTTGTTATGGAATTGTGAGACTACAAAGTTGATACTGATCATCAGAAAATATCTCATACGCGGTATCCATGCAAATATAAATATTTAATACGATTTATAGAATTTTACTCTCAGAGAAATATTTCGTGAAATAAATTAATTAAATAGTGATCAAATGAATTTATTGTTACAATTACTAAAATGTAGTTGTTTTGACCAAACAATTGTTTTCATACAACTTATAACCAAATGTTTCGTTAAATATAAGTAAGTTTTTGGTACAAAGTTCATTTGATCACTATTTAACTAAACGTTTGGTTAATTTTTCTCTCAGTGTAAAATAGCAAGATATACAAATATATCAAAGTTCAAGATAAAGATTTAATAAGATAGTTAATAAAGAGAGCAAGTTTTAAGAATTCCGTGAAAAGAACTTGTTCAGAGTATTACTTTTTATTCTAAGCACACTCTAATCTCAATATATCGACCATCCTGAGAGAAATCGTTTGGTAGAATAGTGATCAAATGAATTTTACAATTACTGGTACCAAAAACTTTGTTACATTTAACAAAAATTTAATTTGTTGTATGAAAAATAATTATTTAGTTAAGGCTACAGATTGTTTGATCAAAACAACTATATATTTATTAACTGTCACTATAAAATTCATTTGATCACTATTCAACCAAACTTTGGTTGATTTTACCAAACATTTCTCTCAATGCATATGCAAATATATTCGACACTTTTATTCAAATATATGCCTAAATCTCGACGGAATGGACTCGTTACATTGCTAACGAAGAGCGGTTTATCATTGACAGACATGCGTGCAGACGTGTATATACATACGGACGCACGCGCGAACTACGAACGTAGCAAGCACGATGACGCCCGGTGGATGCGTTCGATGGGGTCCTGGCGCATCCTGTTGCATATTTCACCTCGAGAACCCTTTTAGCCGTTTCAACGTGGCTACGGGCGCACGGGCGTGTAAATCAAACGCGCGCTGGCCGCTTGTAAATCTCCAGGTAAATACACACCGCCGAGATAATTTACGCAGCCGCCGAGTGCACTCTCGCCCCTCCCTCACCCCTCCTCGATTCCATCGTTCTTTTCTCTCTGTCTCCCCGGCGTATCCTTCGGACGAGTCAGTTTTTCGGGCCGGTGCCGATGTTGGACTCGAGTGTCCCGGAAGGCGAAGCCCGTCAGGACGCCTCGTTATATCGGGCCGATCGTTACGCCGGACGTCGATACGCTGATAATTTGCGACGAGCCGCGTATTATTCCTTTCGTCGTTGAATTCGTGTTTGTTACTCGTTGCACCGTCGCGCGTCGGCGCCATTCCGCGCGTAACATATGCTCGGATCTGTTATCTAAATAAAGAGTATTTCTTATCGGGAGCTGAATAATTTTTGCGATTATTTCTTTTCTATCGACGTGGCCCACCTCGCCTTTATGCTCTGAGAGAACTTCGTTCGAGGCACTTATTACGATCGTATAATTACGGGCGACGTATGCGCAGTCATAAATTCCCGGTGATTCCCCTCGACAAGCGGCGAAGCCCGATGAAAAATATCGCGAATCTTATCAGACACGGTGCGAGCTGAGATCATCCGTTAAATCACTCGCTCGTATTTTATCGTATCGCGCACCTTTCGCACACGCCGTAACCGTTGTACAATCCGCGAGTATCTAATGCACGTGTGCTGTGCCAGATGCATCGAGATGCACGGTCTGTTCACGGGCAAACGCTTCGGCCGCCGGTGAATGGAGGCAGCAAGGCGACGACAGGTGGGCCAGTTCCTTGATAAATGAAGTGAGAACTCGCGGCTACTTATCCACCGATGCATCAAATCTGTCTACGCCGGCGGATCGTCCGTATTAAAAGTGCATCTTGTATCTGCGATAGCCGGTTTATTTTTCCTATCATCTCAATAAAGAAAACAGAGTAAAGACTCGTCCCGATGAGATAAAAATATTTCATGCAATGACTGATAACAGCGATAACGACGCATCGCTGGCATAGTATGCGCTCTCTTTACTGACTGCTGACTCACGCAAATATTTCTTTATGTATAATTACTGTTCGTATTATTACTTTTACAAAAATCTTTTATTTATTCGTCGTGCTATTTCTGTCTATATGATACAACGGAAAGCAAGAAATTGATTGTACACTGAGAGAAGTCGTTTGGTAGAGTAGTGATCAAATGAATTCAACCAAACTTTGGTTGATTTTACCAAACATTTCTCTCAATGTTTCTTCTATTAAATAAAAATTTATTTGCATTTAATAAATATTTTATTGCAATTATTCAAACAAATATTTATTAAAATTTAGTAAGTTTTTCTCTTAATGTATATATAACATATACTCGTATAACATTTTTATTATTCTATGTATCATAAGAAATTAATATACGAACTTTGCGAATATTTAAAATTTTTAATGTTGAGCGATGCAACTGCTCAGGCATAGTAATTTTTTAATTAAAGGCGGATTAAATGCGGTTAAAGTACTGCGTTCGCTTGATATATTGTTCAAGTCGCATTTCTAATACGGTTACACTGGATGCTATGGAAATATCGTCTGTTGGACGTCCTGCTGAGCAAAGGATCTAACACCGAGCGCGTCGGCCAAAGTTGCATCCTCGTAAGTCGCGTTGCACTCTCGCACCGAGGGCGAATACGCGCGTTCACGCGTACGCAGAGACTTCACTTTCGCATTATTTATCACTTCGGCTTGCCGATGCACACGCGCTTTTCGAGTGGTATGCGCAGAAATTATGTCCTCTATGTCGCTTCATCTCTTCGAGGTCAGGAGGTTAGCTCTCGACATCCTGGATCCTTACCGCGTACAATGTCGATATTCTTTTCTCATGAACATTTGAATCAACGCGAAACAATGATCGTGAGAATCATATTTGCGAGAATCATTTCTACGCGACCAGTGGTCCACGAGATAAACCGCTTAGAATCTTCAATTCTTACGAGGTAAGTGCTACTAACTAAATTTTAATAAATATTTGTTTGAATAGTTGCAATGTAATATTTACTTATGGTACATAAATATTTACTCAATAAAAAAATGATAGTTAAATTAGTGATTCTTGTATTAAATAAAAATTTATTTGCATTTAGTAAATATTTTATTGCAATTATTCAAACAAATATTTATTAAAATTTAGTAAGTTTTTTTCTTAATGTATATATAACATATACTCGTATAATATTTTTATTATTCTATGTGTCATAAGATTTCAATAAATTTTTGTATTGTGTTTTTGTAAAAACAAGTCATGAGAAATTAATTTTAATAATTATAAATTATAAAGTTATCACTTAATTATATTATTACTATGTTATTGTATCACTGTATTCTAATACAGTTTCTGAAACTGTTCTAATTATAAAATACTATAAAATTAATAAATAGTATTATAATACTATAAAATACTATTAAATTAATAAATAGTAATATGTATTATTTACAACGAAATCTTTAATCACATTTTTTTAGACATAATATTTAGAAAGATTTCTTTTGCTGTAGTATGAATACCAATCTTTATTTGCACTTTCATCTACATTTTCGTCTAAGGATACATCTTCTTCGACCAATTTACCACACTTGTCGATCGATCCGATCGTGAATTACCATCGTGCAAACCTCGAATTGGTTGTGCGTCAATAAATGTACATAAGTCTCAGTTTCATTTTCGCCGGGAGCGCCGGAAACCCTTTGCTGCACCCCATATACATTGCAGCCACCCCGGTGCCAAAGTATAAGGCTCGTAACACCCTTCACGATCGGCTGTGCTAACGACTTTTAGATCATTAGTTACTGAAACTACCAATACAATTATCGGGCCTGGATATTTATTCCCTTAATCTCAGCCCCGAGACTCGAACCAAGATTGCCGACCACGAGCAATTCGGGGAGGCCATTCCCGTGGCGTTGTTTAGACCTATCGGCGTACCCCGTGACTGCCTTTTATCCGGGCGCGTTATACCGTAAGGTCTTAATTAAACCGTCGATTATCATAATAAATCGCGGCGCTTCTTCGTCCAGATGATTGATTGCACCAACGCGATTTTCAACTTTTTCTAACATTCCGCGAAAATTATACGGATTACATCGTCCGTGAGACCTTTCGTGCAGAAGATATCAGTGGCAAGATTCCTTTTCTTTGTATCAAAAACGATTAGCGAACGATCAGGTCAAATTATCTGTTAAACTCTAAAATGTTAAAAATGATAATAACGAGAATTATTTTTCTTCAATCTATTCATCATGACGCATTGTAACGAGCAGAAAAGCTTTTTTCGAATCAAATCAAATAATATAATATAAGAATTAAAAAGTATTTCGACAAAATATTTCTTTCTTTCAAATAAAATAATATTCATACAAAAAGAGATAATAAATTTATCTACTTATAATAGTTTCGAATTTTAAACTTCTTCTTTAAACCATCTTCAAACATTTTTTATTATAAGAAGCAGAATAGATTTTTAATACTATACCAAATATAGAATTTAATTCACTTTGCCACATTTTTTTAACATGACTAGACAAAACAGGCGCGCACCATACGCGCGCTACAGGACTTTTGATATTACATAATTTTATACAAATTACAAATTTAATATTACACTGTTAACCCCTCAATACACATAGTCAAAATACGCGATCTCCGCGATAACAGCCGTTCACGAAGCAAGCGCTGAATGAGAACCAATCAGCACATCGGAAAAGCGACAACAATAAACTTCGAGAATTCAAGTATCGATGCAATGCACTTTTTCAGATAGAGAGAACAATTTTGTTGTACTTAGACGTCTAGCAACGTCAAGTTTTTTCAAAATTTGTAATGGTCAAATTTCTGCAAAGCTCGAATATTTGCTTAATACGTATTAAGCATAAGATAAATTTACATTTATCACACTTTAAAACTTGCACTACATCAAATAAAGTTCGCTGCCACCAGTCATAGGAAGCACGTTACACTGACTGTTGCACTAGTAAGTGGAAGTGCAGCCAAGGAAAAATGTTATAAAAAAAGATTTGGTAGGCGCGTTCCATTTAACGCTCGTAAGCATTATTTGTCTTTGTTTAATATTTAGCAAACAACAAAGATGAAATGAGCGTTACAAGCATTGAGTGGAACATGCCCAGTGTACATCGACTAACGCTACTTACGGCAGAAAGCGCGTTATAGGTCGTCTTCCATGATACACTTCCGATTACAAAATTCATACCCTCACCACTGCAATGCTCTCTCCAGTCCTCCATGGACTCGATGAAAGTCAGAAATCCAACGGCCAGTTAGAAGAAAAACAAATAAAGATAAAGCAGAATCGATACTTTGTTGCAATTTTATTTAAATACATCCTTCAGCCCTATTTTATTAACAAACCAATAATTTTTTTCAATTTAAACACAAATCTTTTTTTTTCATGAAAATTTGTATCACTGGCAAGAGTTTTCAATTCTAATCGCATTTTTTAAATAAAATTTTAGAATTTGGTAAATTTGAGTATAAAATAACAAAAATTGGAGCTTTGCAAAAATTCAAACCTTGCAAATTTTTTAAGTAAAATAACTTGCCGTTGCAATGGTCGAATTTTTGCAATGCTCGAATTTTTGCTTAATACGTATTAAGCATAGGATAAATACGCCCCTCAATATATAGTTAGAATAGCGATCTCCGCGATAACAGCCGTTTACGAAGTAAGCGCTGAATAAGAACCAATCAGCACATTGGAAAAGCGACAACAATAAACTTCGAGGATTCGAGTATCGATGCAATGCACTTTTTCAGATAGGAAAAGATTCACGTATTTTCAAAAAAAAAGCTAATCTGATCATGTTTAAAGTTAAAAAAATGAACATCATCTTATGTTCAGAGGATAAACGTGCATTGACCATATGGCAATTAACTGATTTCTGGCCGGCAGCTGATGACGCCGCGCAAAAGAAAGAGAATCAAGAAAACTCCTGCTTCCTTTCCCGCCACATCCGTGCGGCTGATTTACCGTAGTGGATGTGTGTCTTCTATTGGGTGGGAGCGAGGAAGCGGAAAGGGACGAGAATTCATTCGACGGCGTTTGCAGAGCAAAGAAGTCATTATATTTTCTCGAAGCGTCGCGAGGAGCTTAATCAAGGTGGCAGCCGAGCGGAATCAGCAAGGACCCCATCAGTTTTACGTTTCGTCCTTTTTTCTCCGCGGATCCCTGCTCCTTTATCGTCGGGCGTTCAGACTCTGGGGACTCATTGTCCAACCTAATAACCGCAACTTTTAATTGAATTTGCGACCGACGCGAGTCAACTTTCGGCTTCCTCGATCCGTTCTGATTGGCGATCGTCCCTGTCAATTAGTCACGTGGTTCAGTATCTTTCTGATTTCTTCCGACCTTCTTTAATACTCATATTTAACAGAAACGAAAATCTTTCTATTGTTTTATTCCCGCTCTTCACTACATTCCAATTATACTTTCTTCATCAACAAATATAGTTTCAAAAATACATTATACATTAATGTAATTTAACTACTTAGTGCTGCCACATCTTTATATCATTCACAATTTCAAATAATTATATATGAAATAATGTACGCTAATTTTTTTTACATAAGTAAAAGGAAAAACGAAAAAAACTAAAACTATTTAAGAAAATATAACTGCACCTTCCTTGATACGTTTATTCATCAATGAAATGTACGTGATTGTCCTCGCGGGGAATTCGGATCGACACTGTCAATTCGACTCGACTCGACAGGAGCGACGGGCTTATTTGTTTTAATTGGCATTTCGAGTCTCGCGTATTGAACGTAAGGATCGCGCACCGACTGACGGGGACAACGGCTGATGGATTATTGTGATTATATTATTGTTGCTGGAATTATAACCGATGATGCAGCAGCATCGCGATGAATAAAATGCCCGCATGCATCCCAAATGGAGATCGAAACTCGCGGAAAACGGATATAATTTCGGATGAGTTCAACTTCCGTGCTATAGATCAGTATATTTTTTTCAACTTCTCTAATTGAGTGTATTGTTAATGTGATTAAAAAGTTAATAAGAGAATTCTAAAGAAATGCATATAATATAATCTTATTTTATATTAATAATCGATATGAATCAATGTAATAATTGCAAAATTAATTTAAGCATGCTATTAATATTCAAAATATATTATATATTAAAATATTTTTAAAATACGTACTACTACAGGAAACTTCATCATTTTTCTGTGTGACAATAAAGCAGAATTTCGATAAAAATTTCTCTCTTTCTCTCCCTCTTATTCTCGTTTTTAAACTAACTTATTAATTCACGCGATGCTTACGGTAACAGCTGACTCGCGTAGCTCGTAGAAGGGATAGACGAGCGGTGTAACGGGAGAAGAAGAAGAAGAAGAAGAGAGCGGATTATGTCCGCTCGAGTGTGCGCGTCTGCACGCACCTGACGAGAAACGCATCGGCTAAAAGAAGAGAATGGCCGTTAATTACAATACATGATTCGCTTAATTGCATTCTTTATGCAGCCGCTTAGCCGGAGCAATTTCTTTCGCTACGTAGTAGTAGTCGCGAGCGCGTCGCGAAGAAGTTGCAGGGTCAGTATCATCTTCACCCGTCGGTCAACAGCTCTGTCGTTACCACGATTGTTTCGCGAGCTATCGATAGGAGAATTATTTTCTTACAATGGATACAATTTCATTTATTTAATCTAAAATTTCACGTCTCATATTTTAATTGTACTCTTCTTACTAATATCTGTTTTGCGACGCTGCTATACGATTATTGATTAAGTATTTTGCTAAATTTTAGCTTTATAATTATTATTAGATTATAGCGTTCCTAAAAGTTTGTAAAAAAAAAGAGAAAAGACAGAGCTGCAATTATGTGATGGTACATTATTTCAGATTGAGTCCATTGATTTTTAGATACTATAGAATTATAGTACAGCAGTTGGATTGTTTCCCTCAAGATGGCAGAATAAGTTCTTTATTTTATGGATTTAAAACTTTGCATAAAGAACTACATACTGCTTACAATATAATATTAATGAATATTAATATATAAATATATTAAACATTAATATAATGCATGGAAGAATTTCCTGTATTCGCGATGCCGTTGTTACTTTATTATACTAATGTGATGCTCAACACGATCTTTATGTTAATAGAATAGACAAAATTAAAATTCATTAAGAGAAAAAATCCACCCATTATTAACTAATTTACTAAAGTAGGAAAGTAAAGTCTTTATATATTTAGCATCGATCAAGTCCTGTCTCCCTAGTCTTGTCTATATTCTATCATACTGCGCATTCCGACGTTGTCGATGCATTCTCTATGACAGTCTGACGTCATTTCCTCAACGAGGAACGTGACACATGCTATCAATATAGCTGGGCATCATCAGAAGTTATTTGACAAATCATACCAGCTACCAAAAAGACCTGTTGGAATATGAAGCGTTTCAAAAGAAAAAGTCAGCATGTATAGAGACTGATTCTGCAGAGCATCGCATCGAATACTAAAATTCGAATTTAAAATTTAACCGTGTACACAGAAAAAAATGAGTATCAAATCAACAATTCATTGTTTCATATATAAGTAAGAATATAAAATCTTCTTGAAAGAATTTGATAATTTTAATCAGACATAATTTGCTTACGTGAAGAGAAAAATTTTCTCCATGTAAGCAAATTATGTCTGTTTAAGATTATAAATTCTTCTAAGAAGATTTTATATTCTTGCTTACATATGAAACAATGAATCGTTGATTTGATACTCATTTTTTTCTGTGCACACAGAAAAAACAATTTTGCTGAAATAATTATGTTGAATCATTTAAAAGATTATATCCGATGTTTAACTTGGTTGCTAGAATGTCAAAACTATTTGCAGTAACGTTATCATGCTTGAGTATTCTATATAATTATTTTGATGGGTCAACATAAAATTATTTTCTGATCTGTATCTACACAGAAAAAAAAGAGTATCAAATCAACAATTCATTGTTTNTGTTTCATATATAAGCAAGAATATAAAATCTCCTTGGAAGTATTTATAATCTCAAAGAGACATAATTTGCTAACATAAAGAAATTTTGTTTCTTCATGTAAGCAAATTATGTCTGATCAATTGATTATCAAATTCTTCCAAGAAGATTTTATATTCTTGCTTATATATGAAACAATGAATTGTTGATTTGATATTATTTTTTTTTCTATGTACTCTCAAGATTGTTGCATTATCTCAATTTTATATATCAAACAAATTTCTAGCTAACAAAGTCCTTTGTTTTATGCCTCAAAGATGATGTTTATATCAAACATGCATCACAAGAGAGAATAACGATATTCATCAAAAAGCGTGATTCGTATATAAACGGAGCGCTGTAAGAGCTAGAATTACGTAAGACGTAGTTCTCTCCCTCCCGGCTTCGTGGCTACGCGCAAGAAGTCGACGCGTATTTAACAATTAGCGGAGCGAATTTATTACCAGCCACTTTCTAGAAAATCGCCATTTAACTCCAATTGCCGCGGGATCATTCCGCGGAGAAAGAACCTCGGTGAAATTGTCAAGGTGACCGAGGAGAAGGCGGGCAAAGCGAACTGCTTCCTAAGTCGAATCCCGTTGCAGGAAACGCGTTCGGAGGAGATGGATAGACGGATGTTTTCGTCCTCACGGTCAATCGCGATCGGTCGCAATTAAAATCGAAGGGAGCACAGTCGGTATGCATCACGTCGGTGCATCTCCTGCGCGGCAGCTGCGCCGATCTTCGTTTCCACCTATTAGCGGTACCATCGTCCGCTCTTGCTTCGTAGCATGTATTACGTGTGCATTTATTATAGTTAATTATGGTATCCAATTTGAGCTTATAAATAATATTGATTTTGCTTCACTGCGATATCTGTGCGATAGCACGTCGCCGCAATTAAATGTCGAAAGCAGAAACAAATGCGGCGCACGCTTACATCAAGCATGATATTATTCATGATAGCAACATCGTAGATTAAGAACGATAAAAAAATCGTCTGTAATTTTCTCTTTCTGTTGCATTCTTTGTTCTATATAGTGGTACTTTTAACAAATAAAATATAAATAAAATTAAGCATATTTATATAATTTGGACACTGTTTCTATTTGTTAAGCAGATTACAAGAAATTATTTTTGTGTTAAAATTGTAACAAAAAAGAGCGAGTGAAATATAATTATAATAAAAAAAAATATGTTTGCTAATTAATGAATTAAAAATAATAAAAAAAATATGCTTGCTAATTAATGAATTTATAATACGAACAAATTCAATAATATTTCCGTAATATTTACTTCGAAATCTCGCATATAATTACTTGCATATAATTAGCTGTATTGATACGATCGCGAATGAGGAAAACTTGCCTCGTCAGGGTTGAGTAACGCCGTAGGAAACTCCTTACAGTCGGAACTCGAGTAAAGAAGCATAATTCCCTTGCCAATTGCAGACTCCTTGTTCCCGGCTATTAGTGCCCGGTGTCAGGTCGTGTTTTGTCGGGTAAGACGGAAAAATGTTCGGCCAGTGTATACGCACACGCGCGTCCGATACGCTGACTTGTGTATCGTAAGAGGGATAGTGTTATACACATCGGCATAATTGCCTGGTAATTATTCATTACGTTTATGTACCATGTTATTCAATAACCCAGGCCCTGTAATTTACTTACGATTGAGCATTTCACGCTTCGCAATGGCTTACTCAATTACTTGCCGCGCGGTCGCTCGAGCGCGTACGCTCATCATTAGCGAAGCGGCAGCGAGCACTTGCATATGCGCTGCAATCTTGCATTGTTATGCAGTATCGTCATTGAATCGGTACGTTGGAAGCGCGGAGAATATTTATCGGCAACCATTTAGAAACATATTTAGAAACATATTAATATATAAAATATTAGAGAGAGAATTGCAAGCTCCAAAATTAAACAATACGTTACTGGAGCTGAGGAAATTGTAATTATAATATACGTCTACCTTAATTATAATTTAGTAAAAAATGTTTTATTATATTTTTCAAGATATTGTTTCAAAAATCTTTTCACTTGTAGATTTTCTTTTTAAATCAAATGCGCGCTTTGGATTAAAAAAAATGGAATCCAGAATGTTTATTAAGATTTTATTATTAAAAAAAGGCAAGTACGTCTCAACTATGAAGTAACATACCGAAACGTAGTATTCTCACGGGTCCGATAATGTGACTTTGTGTCGAATCCGACATAATTGGTCACGGTGCTGACATAGTTCTCCCACATTAGTGGACGTTTAGCGACGACTGCTGTTTTTACATTTGTACACGAAATGTACTAAAATTTATACACTGACAACAGCATCGAATATCCACTCTGCTTGCATTTTATTCATATATTATTTAAATACTAATTTCGATTTGCTAATATTATACAACGAATTATATAATACAAATTATTTTTTGGAGTTATTATACATATAATAGCTTTAAGACAATGCATAAATCTAAAAATTAAGATTTTACGTTCGTGTACGCGCGACATTTTACTTCCCCCTTTCGATTGGCGCAATCGTACGTTATCATCGCTCAACAATCTCAATTATTCGAGAGGTCTTGAAACAACACGACATTTTCGCATTGGCTTATGTGTGCAATGCGCGTATAGGCCAGCGCCATTTATGGCAATTTTAACCATTATATTACGATGCCTGTGGCATAATGAAGGTAAGTTTTTGTCGCGGTTAGCCTAGCCGAGAGTACGATCCTCAACCCGTTGTCGCCGCGGCGCATAGGCAGTTCCAATTCTCACGGTATCCTTTATAGAACGGTCACCATGGGACTCCCACCATCGCTACGCGAGATCACTCGGTTTCTTTTCGCTTTTTTGCCGAGCCCCGCGTTTTCCTCGCCATCGAAGAGTAATCGTCGCAAAGAATCACTATCGCGGCGAACGTTTCAGTTACCGAGAAGATCGCGTGCGCGGACATTGATTTCAGATTGAATAAACATGTATAGGCATGCGTCTCTTTGCACGCTTAATTATCACCAAGTTAAATGGCAAGAAAGGAAACTACAATTTATTCTTCTATACACTGAAAAAAAAGTCTGGTTATAACTACCAAATGTATAGTGAAATAGTATCAATTAAATATTTTGTCAATATAACCAAGAATAATTTTATTTTACTAAATGTTTAGTAAGTATTATCAAATCTGGTATAAGTTACTAAATATTTAGAAAAATTAAATTATTTTTGGTTACATTGACCAAATATTTAATTGATACTATTTCACTATACATTTGATAGTTATAATCAGTCTTTTTTTCAGTGTACGAACAAAAGTGCGAAAATATTCGCAAAGTGTTCGTGCTTTAGCTTGAAAAATTTCATCGATAACAGCAAACGCGCAACTAAAATTATTCGCACATACACTGAGAGAAATGTTTGGTAAAATCAACCAAAGTTTGGTTGACTAGTGATCAAATGAATTTTATAGTGATAGTTACTAAATATATAGTTGTTTCGACCAAACAATTTGTAGCCTTAACCAAATAATTATTTTCATACAACAAATTACAAAAAGTTTTGTTAAATGTAACTAAGTTTTTGGTAACAGTGACTATAAAATTCATTTGATCATTATTCTACCAAACGATTTCTCTCAGTATATATATATAGAGCACGCAACAGTTTATCTTCAAGGAGTAACAGAGCACGTTCATCGATTCAATCAAATTAACGTTATCCACGTGGTATAATTCCCCCGTTCACGCAAACCCATTTTTAGTATCCATAAAGTCCGCGACATATCTCGCGGTCTTTCTTCCCGCCGTCCTTATTCTTATTATTCCATCGGAAATGTCTGCGAATGAAAACCGGTGAAAGGTATAGCGGATCGGGGCAGTAGAGGAGGACATTACATTCTTCGTACTTAGTCGCCCGACCCCTCGTGCCTCCCTCATCCGTACATCGTGCGCCTGCACCCGATTCCACCCTTCCTATTCTCGCGTTGAGTGAAAAGTTTTACTCGGGATATTACGCCTCAGCCTCCCGTGACGTCGGAGGATTCCGCACCCTCCTCGTCCTGCGACCGTCCTGGCTGTCTACGCGTTTTCCCTTCAATCCCTCCGACTCACCCCTCCTTGCATCCTCGCGGCCTCCGACTCTCTTTTCCTTCCTTACTCTCCTCCACCTTGCTCTCACTCCTGCTCCACCGCGGCTCCTTTCCGCCGGGAGAAAAGCGGCGCAAACATAATATCATTACTATTTCGAAGTCTCGTTTTCTTATGAGTTCGAGAGGACATAATGTACCTAGCCCGAGGTCTTTTGTTTGCCATTCTCGTTGTTTCTCGAGGCGAGTAGTCGACTTTCCCCACTCCTCCGTCCTCTATGCTCAGACGAGGGAGAGGAAAACATCTAACCGGAAAACTTTTCGTTGCCCGTTTTCTCATCCTACGCTCGCGGAAATGCGTATGTGTTCGCGATCGCCTGCGTTGCTTGCGAATAGTTAAAAATTTAAGACGAAGCTTTATTACAGCTGCTTCCGACAGTTCGAATTTCAACGATCTGGGTATAACATTTCTCTTATTGGTTAATCGAAAAGAGACGACAAAAGGCGAGTAACAAATTATATAAAATAAAATAGCTCTCTGACAAAGAATAAAATAGCAACAATTCATATATTAGCGCGAGCCTTGAATGCACCAGAGTATTCGCAGTAATTTCAGCAGCTACAGTGACTTAACACTTGACTGAACAGAAGTGACCCCTGTCCAGAATTCAGTCATTTATCTTTCAAGTTATCTTTAAAATTGTTAAATCGTTCTCATTGTAACACTTCATACATCTTATATCATCAATTTTAATTTTTGAGATTACAATGGATTTTCGCGTACTTCAACTTACTCACTGTTACTATTTTTAATTGAAAAGAATAGCAAAGACTACATCAAATTACAAACAAAATCATAAACAAATGCTGAACGAAATTACTTGTACATGTTTTATACAGAAGCTGATACGTAGATTTAAATAAATTGTAACTGACAGTTTTAACTCTTCCATTCTTAAGTCTTAAAAGCGATCCGCCATTTTTTAGAAAAAGTGCACAAGGTGATGTAAAGAGATCCACCCTCGAAGATCCGCGTAAGCAAAGACGAAGGGCGATAGGCTGCGACAGGGAGAAGGGTTTTTCCCAGAGGGATGAACCACCGACGCGACGACGACGGTTTGGTGGGGTTGCTCGCCGAGGATCTGCATACGTTCGCCCAGACACGCATACGCATACGTAAATTGCGCCCGTATGTGAGACGAGTGGGTCACGGAAGGGAAAACGGGACGAAAAGCTCTCTCGGAGAGAATCGTCGCGCGTTGCTATCGACCAATCGTTGGCAGACCTGCGTACATCAGCGTGCCGCCTATAGGCCACCCCTAACCTGCCTGCCACCCCCCGGCCATATTGTAAAATATGGATCGCGGAGGTGTACAACACCCCACCTCGAGAACCACCTCCCGGTCGCCGCTCGCATCCCTTGCTGTTCTGCAACGTTGCCTTGCGAGGTATACGAGTATGCTCCCTTACTAGGAGAAAAGATTACGATTTGCTTACAACCGTTTCTTTCACATAAATCTTTTTAATAAAGGAAAAAGATTATTACATTTGAAAAAATATATGTTATGTGAAAAAAAGCGTAATTGTAAATGTAAATGAATAGCAACGATGAAGAGTAAAAATGTATCCAATAATTTTAATGAAAAATTCTTATGAAAGGAAATCTCCAACATAGACCATAAAATCTAAAATCAGAAGCCATCCCACATTATTGAAGATTTAGACGATATTGCTGTACAAGAAAGCATCGACACGACACGGTGCGAGCGACGTCTTTTTGCGACTTTGTCACTTTTCACTCGCCCGCCTGTAATTGTTACTCTTTACGGGGGACAGAGGAGAATCGTTGTTAGCCGCTGGAGAGGAATTCCAGTGACTTCCGCATTTTGCAGGATAAAAGAAAAGTCACTGAGGCGTGTATAAAGGCAAGTCAACCATGCGGAGCTATGCCTTAGTTATAGCTTCGTAAAACGGATATCGCGAGATTAACGGCAAAAAAGTGGATTTTACTCGCTTTTCATGGCTATTAGTGCAACAATAAAATATAATTTGTGCTGACACGTACAACAACGTTCTAATATCATTCCCCGCTTTTTTTTTCTTATATCACTCGTTCGCCGAGCATTAGAAATAAGTTTGCGCTTACACATTAAGCTTGAACATTATTTTCTCCGAAACAGAATAACAGCTACAACTGCGAAAAAAGTTTAAGAAAAAGGAAGCTCCTTCTACACCAAGAGTACCAAGAAGAACATGAAAATATTCTATACTGATTTGTTTCATTTCATGGATGTATTTGCGCATCTAAATTGACATACGTATCCTTATTGTAGTTTTTGGCAGACGGCTTGTCAACCAAACGTTAAACGAACGAAAGCGTGGGTGGAGAGAGCAGGGAATTTACGCCATTTTTCTCGCTTCGAGAAATTTACGGCGCCTGGCGTTGCTCCAGACTCGTAATTCCGCCTTTGAAATAAACATCCGGATGAGATATCGCGATCTTATCGGATTGAAGTTATCGGGCTGACATTGTTGTATGTAATAGAGTTATTTACGTGGTTACGCACGCGTGGCATGACCAATAAATTCGCGTGTACTTATTTATGTTCCGCGCAAAGTGTAATGCGAGCGATGACTTACGACTTCTCTTTACAAATATTGAAATGTAAGATTGATATATACCTTTCTTGTAGCACTTTTTTTCCAAAATTTTATTGAGAATTTTTGATAACATAGATAGTATTACTAGCTATGATTATTTTAAAAAACTGTCTTGCTATTTTTCAAATTCAAAATAAGCATATATGAAAGCAAATTCGCTGTCATATTTATCGTGATTTTTCTTTTTTCAGTTATTCTCTATTGTATTTCTCTATTGTATTCTTTTAATTATAGAAAAAAAAACAGGAGAGAATCAATTTAAATCAAATTAACACCGAAATATAGTATTCTCAAGATTGTCAATTAATAGGAATTATATGGGCTAATAAGAGTATATCGCGGATGTTGCTGCGCAAAGTTTCAAAATTTATTTTCTTCTCACAATGCAGAACGTTTCGACTCAACTTCGAGTCATCCTCACCCACCCAACGTGGGTAGCTGAGGATGACGCGTGGGTAGCTGAGGATGACTCGAAGTTGAGTCGAAACGTTCTGCATTGTGAGAAGAAAATAAATTTTTAAACTTTGCGCAACAACATCCGCGATATACTCTTATTAGCCCATATAATTCCTATTAATTGAGAATCAATTTAATCTTATAAAAAGCATATTTTGATTTGTAACGCGTGATCTGATTGAAAAATTGATGTAATAAACGGACATAATAAACATCGATTTCCTATGTTAATTTCGTATTGTTTTGCAAATTCCAGAATCATGTTTGTGCTTCTCCGACCACTAAGGATCACGTTCGCGGGTGCGTCTTCAGGGCGGCGACGGCGACGAGGATCAAAGGACGCCGCCACGCGCGGGCGGTCGTCGTAGAAATGCCACTGTCTCGCTTTATCGTCCGCCGACGGTCTATCCGTTCATCTCCGCGCACGCACGAATGCACGCACGCACGTCACGAGCGACAGTTGCCGTATTATGCATTTGCCTGTGCGTATATGGCGGCGCGAGTCATTAATGCGACAAGCGTCGACGGTTCTCGCACCTGTATCGGAAACGGGACGTCGCATATTGACTATCGCTCGAAGAAATATCAGGAAGTGAGAATGCTATCGATGCCTTTACGAGAGAATCTCCTCACATTGCATCATGCAAGATTTCTTAAGTATCTTGCTCGTTAACCGCTCGTGAGCATTTGCCTCGTGAGATGCGCATTAATTCGAGCTAACTGAATAGCAAATCTATAATCAACAGCTGTAAATTTAAACCTTTAATGGTACTCAAATGAGATATTATAGATTTATTTAAGAAAATTATTCACAGGAATTAGAAGTGAAAGTATCGGAGATTCAAGCGTGTTCATATAAAATTATAGATCGCAGTTTACATCACGTAGCATCGGCTTAAACAATTAGATCTCCGTTACCGAGATAAATCTCGATTTTCAGCGCTTAAGTGACAGCGATGACCATTAATCTACTCGATCGGAGGAATCACGACACCGATCTCTTCCGAGCTTCTAACGAGCGGGCATAATGCCAGAGCCTTTGCCTGCGAGGAGTCATTCGAACTTTATGCTCTCACCTTATTCCATAGGAAAGCGACTTCGAATGAGTGTCGTTTCTTCAACGAATACGTAGAAATAAATAAAAATATCTTACTACAATATTGGTCTAGATTAAATATAATCTATAAATAATTTTTTGATAATTTTTCTATTTCATATAAAATATAATTTTTAACTTATTTCTCATCTGTTAATTCTGTACTTTTCTCTCAAATTTATAATGCTAAATTAAATATATTAACAATACTATATATAATACTTAATTTTATTAAATTAATAATTAAAGTTACTAAATTAAACACATCACTAATATATTGTTAATATATTAACAATTTTTGTTCTATAATTACAGCGTACGTGTCAATTGTAAATTGCTAATTCTGGATCATTAGCAACATTCGTATCTTTGCACACATATAGAATTACAGGCATTTAATGCGTACACTCTCACGTTCGTCGGTACACATATTCGTATGTTGTGCACGAGAAAGCGAAGAGAAAAGGGCAGATCTGGAGGGTAGTGATATCTGCGAGACGGCTGGCTGACCAGCCACCCCGGTAGCCCGTATAACACTGATAACGGGCGGCGGACTATTATAAACCCTCGGTTTTCGGTCTTGAAAATATCCCTGGAGGATACTTCCCCACGTATACTCCATCTAATTTTAAAATTTTTTATAGTATTAATCGTCTCTTTTTTTCCTGCATGCTGCCAACTTATTTATTTACATTTACTTACGGAAATGACATTTAAATTATTTAGAATCCAAACAAAAAGAAAAGCCTATGAGAATAAATTAAATTATTAAATTTTCGTTTTTTATCTTTTTCCCTATTCTTTGCTGATAATAGTGAACAAATGCATTTTTTGTAATATTTGGAATTAGTATCGTTAAGTAGCATTAATTCACATTGAATACCTTTAATAATAGTTGAAAACTAAAATAACTGTGTAATATACTTTTTTATGTACGATATAAAACAGTCGCACTAATAGCTGAATTTGAACCTAAAAGGTGCCGTAACGTTATTATCAACCACGTTGGTGTGCGAGGGAAATTTGCTCCGTCCATTAACGTTAGTTTACGCAAGACCGTGGTTTCTTTACGACTACCCTGCACACGTCGATAGCGCAATCCTACATCCCGGAGAAAAAAAAATTCCCAACATCCCCGGACTTTACGATCCTCAACATGTCGTATAAGCGTGCCGTAGCTCGGCCACGACACACGTCGCGGGGGTAAGTTAAGGGTGCAGCAGGCATCTTCGTGCATCCACTACTGGGTGCAGTCGATGGTACGCAGACTAACACGTAGCTAAAGCAATTATTACTTCGACGATATATAATGCACATTATTTTGTAGCCGACGATTATCGCTCAAATTTTAAGATAGAACTATTGTTAAGAAAGAAAGCTATTATTTTTATAACTATAACTATTAGGTCATTTACGAATTAAGATAGTCTGAGCATCTTATGAACTTTGAACGAAAATGGATCTTTTAATATGAGAAAACTAACAGTCTGAAACCGTGTCATCGATAACAACAGAGACTACTGAATATAATGCTTCAAAGTATATTATCTTTTAAACACAAAAATTTAAAAACTGGTCAAACTTACGAGCCAAACAAATCTGGATGTTAGTATAAGCTTTAATTCAAACAATTATAAATTATCTTATACTGACATCCAGATTTGTTTGGCTCGTAATTTTGACCAATTTTTAAATTTTTGTGTTTAACATTAATACGAGCGTCTCTCATATTTATTATTGTTTATATTATCTTTTGTTATACCAGAAATTTAACCGAAAATTAAAAATCCTTATACTACCTTATTTCATATAAATGACCTAATGTATACCGCTACTGATCGATAGCGTATAACACATCACGGATCGGCGTTTCCACCGCGACCTGGCGACTTCCATCCGACACGACGAATCGTTATCGCGAAGACCGAACGACGACGACGAGAACGCCGTCGCTTCGGAGTTTATACCGAATCACCGTAGGTTAATAATGGATTTTCAACTCGTCCTTACCTTTACGAGACTCTTACACGATCACTGCGCCTACCTACTGTATATATACATGCGGGATAAGGCGAATGTGCGCACGAATCGGTATGATTTGAAATCGTTATGCCGCTTTTTGCCATTAAGTTTCCCTAAATGCCCCCTCCGACCCGACACGCGCGATCTGGGTGGTAGCGACAGGTATATGTAGTATGAACACGTATCGATCGCACATACCTTGGGTATTGTCGATTGGACCCCCAGTCTTAACCCTTCTCCCATAGCTAATGCAATTTTAAGATAACATGCATTGTACTTTTATTTATACCAGTTTGTAAAATTGTTACAAAAAATAATGTATGACATTTGTAAAAGTATAAAAAAAAATGAAAATATATAAAATATTATAATAGTTTCTATACACAAATGCTTGAATATAATGATACTTTTTCTCTCTCCTTTTTAGAAGAAGCATAATTTGAGCTAAGTTCTATGGATTGTTGCAAATTAAATTAGAATTTAATATCTGATTAATTTCCTACTAATAAACTAATTTAAGTATGCTTCTCGCAATATTTAAATGTATTAAAACAATGTTAAACAAATGTTATTCAAATTATTACTTAAATATGACTTGTATTGTTTATAATTTGCTTAATTCGCTATTGTGATACGAGAAATTAAACTGAAATTTGAGACAACTTTGCGTGTCTGAAAAATCTTCTACGAGTGGATCATTCAGCTTCTACAAGCTGACTACACCGTATATTCGTAATGGAACGTGTGTAGGTTACATGTGACGAGTATAGGTACATGTACTAACACGCGTTCAAGTGCACGTAGAAATCTGTCCTACTACTCGTCTCGATGGGCGGAGCACGTAGTAAAGACTTTGCATACTCAATGAACATCCGAGGTGGAGGCGGCAGTTTGCATACGGTTGCGGTGGTGCAGCCTCTCCATTGGTCCAGAAACATCTCGCTGCATCTCCCTACCCGCCGCTAGCACGCTATCTTTTTCTCCCACTACTTCGCCCCTTCTCCCGCTTATCTCGTTCAGCGTCTTGGTCCAGCGCGTTCGCGGCTTCGGCGTACAAGTAGCGATAGATTGGATCCAATATCTGACACGAGACATTTCATGCAACAATCAACTGCCCTAATTTACGAATTTGCATTACAACTATAGGCGCTCTCAATCATACAAATATGATTAACGTATAGAATATTTAAATATTTTTTAACGCGTTGAATACTTTTTACTCTTGTAAATTTTTACGTGAAGTGCATAAATATGAAAATTGTATATGTATATGTAAGTTTATTTTACATATATAATAATTACCATTAACTTTTATATTAAATCCTTATACACTGACAAGAGAAATCCCAGAAGTGTTCATCGAGTTTTTTGATGCTGCAATTTTTTTTTATGATTCTTGAGGCCAAAAAAATATACGTGTTGCAGTGTTCAACATGCGGCTTTATTTTCGAATTATGAATTTTTGAAAATCCGAAAAATTGAACGATTGCTCCGGCAAATCGGGTTTACATTCGAGTTTCGACAATTTTCCCTTTTTTTCCTTTAACATGTATTCTGTTGTGTTTGCTACTTTTTTTCAAACAATTTGAATATCGATATTATAATAATTTTTGTAATAACAGTTAATGCATATAAGGTAGTGATGTTTCTCGCAGATCGGTATTTTATTGTGATTGCTGTGCCGATATTTTAGCAAAATAGAAAATTTAGTATTCTTCAATAAATCACGAAATTCTTGCAGTATAAACAAGAATTGGAGTGGAAAACGAAGCGATCGTACAATTTTTCAAATTTTCAAAAATTTATAACTTGAAAATAAAGCAGTATATTGATAAATGTCGCGATATTTATTTTTAACCTCAAGCATCATCTCTGCAGAGGTTCCCCTTAGCCTTCAAATTTTAATCAAAATTTTTTGCACTTGTCTTACGTTCTAAAATATTTCTTACATGTAAAAAAAATTGATTAACGTTTTAAATGCATTAATATAACTGCAATGTGATATCCGTTCAATAAATCGTTTATAAATCGTATAATTGTTCAAATCGCGATGTGCTCGTGACCATCGCTGAGAGACGGCAGATAACATGTCATCGAAACGAGCCGACCGAGAGAAGAAGGCGGGATACCGGGATAAATACGAAATCGATGATAAACTGGCCAGTCCGTCGAGGCGGGCTCGAGGTAGGGGTAGAACGACACCTCCTTAGAGTCGGAATAGCCCTGTATATACAACGACCTATCGTGGCTCGTACGGGTTCTCAAGCGACTTTTTGTTTCCCACGGTTCTGGATCTCATCGCTGTCGCGCAGCTTCTACATTCCACGGGACAAGTGCACTATGTGCGTGCAACTACGTAGCACAATCTAAGCAAGTGAAATGGACTCGAATCGCCCCGAAATATCGCACGTCGGATTACCTTCAAATCGACACAATTTAGATTAATGCATTTTGCCGTGTCTAGCGCAAATACTATTTCAAGAAATAGTACCTAGAAATAGCCATCAGGAAATATATGTTATATTAATGTAGAGCCATATTAAAACTATCTAAAGTCTTATCTATTTTAAAAATAATACTATTTTCTGGTAATAAAATTAAGAGAGAGAGAGAGAGAGAGATTAATTTTAAAGCACAATAAATGAATTATTTCTCTCTCTATTAAGGCAATTTAACAGGCACATAAGTAAATCATATAATGAAGATAAACAACAGGTCGCCAAAATTAATTTATCAATTAGTTAGAAGAGCTATTTGCAATGGCGTTTGTTGAAATGACCAACAGCTAATTACTTCTACGTTGGTATGTCTCCTCAATGATTACCCAATCTAACTCAATTGCTCTAACCAACTCCAGTATAATTGCGTGACTTTTAAGCAAAAAGAGAATCTAGGTAGATCGTAAATCACTTTATCCTCTAAGCTTCAGTTCGATCATCTTTGACTATTGATGTAATTTAGTTATTTAGTGCAAGTACTAAATACTAGTAAATATTACCATCACTTTTCCACCGATTATGTAGTGCGTCACATTTTTATAAATCACGTTCTAAGTAGTAAATATTTTATTATTTTGAGTTAAAATCTGTTAAACATCACTTTGATGAAAATAATCGTTCAAGTTTTAATTTAAAATATTGATTATTAACAAAATTATTCAACAAAATAAAAATAGGTGCCATATTACCCCCTTTATTAATTCTCAGCTTTTTATAATATTTTATAATATTAATCCCATCAGCATCATATTTGCATTTATTTTTATTGTAATCCTTTTCTACTACGATCTATAAATATCTTATATCCGGTTGGAAGTTAAATTACCAGTACAGTTTTGCTTGATCGAAACATTATCTCAGGCAGGTCAACGACCCTTCATCTTGTACATCGTAATTCATTAAAACTAAAACGACTGAATGAAAACATAATAGGGAAGAGTAGGAAGGGACACGAATGTAAGATGAAAAAGAATAGAATTGTATAGAAGAAACACAAGCAAGCCGCTGATGCGGCGGTGGGGGACTGCTGAGCGAAAAAAGGATCCGACTCTGGGTCCCTCGTTTTACAATTAGGAGGATCCACGAGCCCAGTCGCCTCTTCTCCGCGGCCTACGGGACATATTAAATAATTTATAATTGTTTTGTCCGGCTCGGTGATACATGTCGACGAGTCGTTTACACAGTGAGATACAGCGCAACTTTTTGCGGTTGCATCCCGGGAGCGCACTGACAATGATAGATCGTTCGATCTGCGATTATGAAGTCGCGGATACCTTATGGTGCCCTTCGTGTTATCACACGTTATCGGTCCGTTTCTAACGATGCGGTGTGCGACATCGTGTTTGGTTATAATTAGCATTAAAGTTTCTTTTTAATAAATTCTAATTACTCGCGCGCTATAATGATTGAATCTTTCATGCAACGAGGCATGCATAAATTCGCTTCGGTTAAAGAAATCAACTCGTATTTTTAGCCTCTGTCTTTCTTTTTTTTTTTATTGTTCTAGTAAACGTATTGAAAGATCTTCGCAAGACGACGCATCGATGTGAACATTCTCGCGGTAATCACGAGGATGCGTAGCTCGTTAGATGCATTCTTGTCTTGTTAACATGGTATGGCGTAACTGCTGTCGGATTTGACGCAATACGTTCACTTCTGAAGGACCAGAACATGCAATAAAACGATCGCGATCAATCGCGAAAGCTTTGAGGCTAAAAGCCTAACAACGCTTGAGTGTAAAAGGAAAGAGTTTGATTTATCAATCTGCCTCATTGACGAATGTGATCTATTCCTCCAGAAATCAGTCATAAAAAGTATCGTTATAATTATGTAGCAATTACTATTTCATATTCAAACGTGTTACACAAATAATAAAAGCATACATTTATTTGACAATAATTTTTTATTGACAATTTCTGTGAATGATACTCACGTCCTTTCGATATATTCGCAGAATCTAAGGAAGGATTTCTTGCCGGCCATGCGCGGATGGTACAAAGGATCCCAAGATCGAACTCCATACAAATTCAAAGTGCTTCTGGCGCGAGCGCATCTCTCTCCTTTTTCCGGCCCGCGTCACGACATCGATCTATTTATTTGCCCGTCGTGTACGGGATTCGTCGGTAGGTGAGAGACCAACTAAAATTCCAGCGGCGTGTCGGTCCATACATATCGATGAGAGACGAACGCTGTTTAAGTAGCGATCGAAGCGTCGCGTCAGTGTCGCTCGTACAAGTTAAAGGACGTGTCCGGGGAGAATAGCGGGCAAGAAGGACCGATTTCTTCGCGCAAGAAGGACGGCGGGGATGGCGGCAGTCTTCTGCGTCAAGGATGACGTATGGCCCGGCTATCAGCCGCGCCTCTTCCTACCGCAACACTTGCCGAACCGGCACGAACAGTGTCGTTCCTAAATTTTGCTGTATAATCTGAGAATTTGTTGCTCACATCAAAACTATCGGGACAAACCTTATCTCAATTTTGTAAATTTGTTATTTAAAGATCTATGAATATAGGGGAGAGTTGCCAAATGCGTAGCACTTAAGCTATTTTTTATTATATTTCGCATTTGGTACTGTTTTGGATGCAAATCAAGGTTTGAAATTGTAACTTGATGTTTCAGTCTATTATTACACGTTAAACTTTTAGTAATAACAAATTAATTTGTTGTAAGCTTTTTTGTAACATACTGCAAAAGGTGTGATTTAAAGTGATTTAAAGTGTGAATTAAAGTTAAAAATATAAGGAACTAATATTTATTTTATTAATAATTTGTCGAAAAGGTGATCAAATATTCAATAATTAATAAATAACAATAATGAAAAAATAAAAAATAAAACTGATGGCTTGAATTTATTTTGATGTTATTCATTGCAATTATTAGTTTTATTACACAGAAAAAAATGAATATCAAATCAACAATTCATTGTTTCATATGTAAGCAAGAATATAAAATCTTCTTGGAAGAATTTGATAATCTTAATCAGACATAATTTGCTTACGTAAAGAGAAAAATTTTCTCCATGTAAGCAAATTATGTCTGTTTAAGATTATAAATTCTTCCAAGAAGATTTTATATTCTTACTTACATATGAAACAATAAATTGTTGACTTGATATTAATTTTTTTTCTGTGTATTATCACTTATCAATCTTCAATTAGTGTCATTTTTTATAATAAATTTATAGTGGTACGAATTAGGAAACTTGATAGAGTTTATAAAAATATCGACTTAATTTTTATAATAACTTAAAATATGTGTATACAATAAATGTAAAATATTCTACAACAAGCTTTCTTTTATGAAAATATAACAATTCAAAATAAAATTGTATAATTACATTATTATAAGCTATATATAAGTTGATGAAAAATTTACATCAGATGTACCTGATTTTCTAAATGCTGACAGCATGCACAAAACAAAACGGAACTTGTTCATTTTTTGTCTATATTACTTATTTCTTATTTTTGTCACTAAATATTGCTTACATAAAATAAAAATGTAAAATATTGAAAAGGTATTTTAGGAGATCAGCAACTTATTTCCCCTAATCTCGTATCAATATTAATCAAATTGAATCAATGCATCTGCAAACACAAGTATAGAGATTGACCAAAATTCCAAGCACAAATCGGGCTCACGTGTATTATTATTAACCGGGGAATAGAAAAATGCATACGCACGTACATATACATTCACATACAGACGCAATATCCACGACCGATACAAGCGAGATCCTTGGTAGCGGATCGTAAAATTATGCAGCAGCCGACGTCGGCGGACAGAGGGGACACCTGACAACCCGTTTAACCTCGTAGTCGCCTCTTATTTATGATAAAAAGAGGAAGAACCCAACACAGTATGGCGCATCCGCGGATTATTAAAGATGGCGACTGAACGTCGCGCGTACTCGCCGGATTTCTTGCCAGATTTGAACAATATACACCGCGCGTATTTGAGTACATCTTATGTACTTTTGCAATTGATTTCTTTTTATTATAAAAATAGACGAAGAAAAGAAAGGAATTAAAACAAGAAAAAATCGATTTAAAATTGAAGATAATGTCTAAATGTTTATGTTAAAATATCTAGATGCATTGGTAGAGCATCAGAGCCAATTTACTTTGAACGCGCGCATCATTTTTGCTGCACGTCATTCTTGTCGTTTCAGGGACTGGCATATCAGCTTGGATGTCTAGCGTTGTCATCCAGCGGACAAGATACTCGAGTAAAGAAAGAAAGAGAGAAAGAGAGAGAAAGGGGACGTAAGCGAACGAAGAGGGGGTGGCATTCGGTCGCTCTCGTGCCTGGCGTGCCTGCTGACGTCTCGTCGACTTGAAACGCATGCACGTCCGACGTCCGACGTCCAATGTATATAATTTATGAAGTATCTGCATTCTCCGCAAGGATAAATCAAGTCGCCACCCCGGCAGAATCCGCGGGCATTTCAGATGACCGACGATTCGATAGCGCATCGCTCATAAGCGAATATCGCCGGTAATGTCGGTTACGAAGACGATTATTAATCCCGTGATAAAATGACATCAATTGATTAGATTGATTAGATCGTTTGAATCGTTACATATTGAAAGATGAATTTTAGATCTCTAATTTTCCACAGCAAGGGACTAAAATAATTCTAAAATAACTCATTAATATAAATTAAATTCTCGATCGTTTCAATCTTCGTCGATTCGTCAAAGGAAAAGAGTCCCGTCTCAGCTTTGGCATGACGAGCCGACGCAATGGCGGCCACTATAATTGAGCTACAAATTCCGCGGTGATCAACTGGTCGCGCCGCGTCTCATACGAAATCAGCCCGTTTCAGGTCGATGGCGGATAACAATCGCGACGACGGGCTGCCATCGAGATACCCAGGACGATTCAAACGCACCGCCGTCCCGGCATTCTCGAGGGGCAAAAACACAACTCGTGCGTGCTCACGTACGAGCATGCAACGCCGCGCAACAAGGTGCACCTGATATGTATTCATACTCTCGATGCCGTTCGAGAAGTCAAGGATTCGCTCGTAGGAAAAATTGCAGAGATTGAACGAGTCGCTCGATTACGGTATGTCAACAACTACATTCTTTTTAACGTGAAATTGATGATCTCGTTATAAAAATAATTGCACCAAATAATATAAATAATTCAGTAAAATCTGATTAACAATTTATAGAATTAATACATATTGTGAAAATTTAATCTTATTAACTTTCTTAAGGGATCATCCTACTGTGACAGCGGAAAAAAGAGGCTACTTTCGTAATTATAAAAATAATTAAATAATATTAATATTTGGAGCTTTTGATGAATTACCCCTCCGAAAAAAAAATCGTAGGTGCACAGATGCTGCACCTGAACGGGATCTCTGAAATAAAAAACTTTTTTCGTTTTAAAGTATACGAGTGTAATTTCAGTTAAGCGTAGAGATTTTTTGAAACATTAATTTTTAACAAAATGGCGCCGTTTGGAAAAAATTCGTCATTTCACGAAAAAAAATCGTCACTGTTTAAATTGTTTTTCAAAAACCTACACTTAACTAAATATAATTTGATTACATTCTGTCCAAAAATCAAGTCATTCGGATAAAAAATGTCCGAAATATGCGAACGTCCAGTTATGAAAATGTAGTTTCGAGAAAAACGCGTTTGAGGCTATTAAATCACACATTTATTGTACTTCCGATCCGAATTTTAACACAATATTTTAGGGCCATATTTTTAAGATTTCAAGCATTACAAAAAAAATTTGATTTTATGAGTTCGTGCGATCACAGTGGGATGATCCTTTAAGTTAATAAAAGTGCATTTAGTTGTATATAATTTGAAATTACTAAATGTGTCAAAAAGTGTAATTCTCATGACAACCTTTAAATAATTCCCTTTATCACTCCTACTTTCTCTGTCACAACGCCCAGATTGGAGTTACGGCAAATCGCAAATGACCTCCGTCATGCACCAGTTAATCGTCCCCGCGCGACGAATCGTTGACAACGAGTGGAATCAGCCAGCGGCGGATGAAAATCAGGTGTGTTTCAGATGCGAGAGAAAAGAGAGGGCCTTTGACAGCGCGCCGACTTGATAGAGCGGAAAGGTAACGGCCGCAAGGATCGCAAAACGCACACGCGTTGCGGCCCGATACGGCCATTTCTGCCGCGACTGAATCGAGGAGCGCCAATGGAAAATACCAAGCATAGCGACGAATCCGACGACTACAACGACGACGACGACGACGAAGCCGTCGACGACCGTGAGCCGTGAGCGGGATTATAACCGCCGCTGCACCTCGTCGCCGTCTCAGGATGCAAGCGGCTCGTTGCGGCAGCGCTCCCTTGGCCGGCCCAGCATCAGCCTGGACCGACCGGCCAGCCATGAGTGAGTTGAGTTGATACGATTGTTTTTACGGGCGCGCCCAATGCGCAAGAAACTGTCCTTCGGCAGTGACGCTCACTGGCCGCCTTCGCCATTTAAATTTCCTGAGACGAATCACCTTTTTCCGCCGCGAAAAATACGATCAAATGACAGATGGTAAATTCGAGATTACCCTCTACGCGTATTTTAACAATAATCTATACGCTACTCGTTTGTGATTTAAAAGGATACTTCGAATTTTTTATGTATACATTTTTATAGGACAGACGCTTAGAACCTTTCGCGTTTGTTAAGAATAGATAACCTCTATGATTTATATTATTAATTTGAGTAATAAGAGAAAATTAATTAAAGTAAGTTAAGAGAGAGAGAGAGAGAGAAGAATATTCTTTTTGCTCGCTCATGTAGAAATAAAGTGAACATTTTGCCCCGAATAAGAATGTGGTATTTTAGAAAACGTAATTATAGGAAAAATAAATTTTTAGACGTGTTTCTTCTCTCCCCGCAGAAGCAATTATGCGAACCACTGGGGGCGAGTTGGCGGGAACGCAGCTGCTGCTCTGCCGGTGGATGTCTTTGAGTGCTTCGTTGCCTTCTTGAATTGCATTCACATATTTATGCGCGCTATGTAATGTTTCCATACTTTCTTTTACTTTTTTGAGACTTTGCCTTTAATGGCAGTTAGGTATAATTCAAAATACATTTGTTGTCTGAATATCAAAAGGTTTCATCCTTCATATTAATAACGCATATTATTGGTTCTGCGAAGTTAATCTCTTCATCTGGAATTAACATTTTTTAAAATTTTAAATTTAGATTTAATAAATATTAAATAAAACAATGCTTTATTTACAAATTATTCCGATCATAATTATATCAGTTTGATATCTCAATGTGATAAAATTGTAAGTGTCTTAAACCATGCGCGGCTCTTTTTTATCATATGTGCCAAGTTTTGTGAAAAAGCATTAATATTTTTCTTGAAAAGTTACAGCGCAATTTAAATCATAATCTTGATTGAGAAAGAGAGAGAGATTGAGTCTCTATAAATCAATATACAAACGTGCCTAGTTACATGCGTCGTCAAGCAAGCGGAAGAAAAGGTTCGCTTCGCGAATACAGGCAATGTCTTCCGCAGAAGAAGCAACGAGCCCAGGAACCCAAGTGCGAACGGAATGCAGTCCAATCCATTCGCGGAATTCGATCTTGCTTTAGTAAATCGCAACCGCGGAAAAAGCGCGCCGAATAATGCGGTCCCGCGCGATCGACGACGGCGAAATTGTCGCACGAATCGTTGGTTTTCGGGCGATTCTCAAGTCTCTCTCTCTCTCTCTCTCTCTCTCTCTCTTTCTCTCCCCCTCCCCCTTTCTCTCTCTCAAACAGATCGTCACCTTAGCGAACGAATCAGAAGGCAAACAAGGAATGGACCGATAATGCGATTCTGGAGCCGCAGCAAATTCGCGATTGCGGTCATGCGCCGCGGTTTTTCAGCTTCTTCCTTAGAATCCCGCAGATTTATATTCGTGACCGTTGTAAATTTGTGTAGGCGTGAAATCCGTCCGTTCTCAATATCATCCGTTTCCACGTAATAGAAAGAATACATAGTAAAGATACCAGCTGCTTGGGTTACATCACATAAAAGATATAGACGCAAGTCAAACAACCAACAACTGCTTTTAGCGTTAAAATAGCTATGATCGCATGGTGTACTTCGCATTTATCCCCCGCGGCGCACATTCGATCTCTTTCGATCCATCAAAGTGACTCTGGGAAAGCTCCGGCCGGAATTTCCGCGGTACGCACACGTTTTCGCGTCGTCACTATACTCGCGAAGTAGTGCGGTACCAGTTACAGCAAGCTTTTAGAATTTTTCCCGGAAACAACAGTTAGCTCGCCGACTTCGACGGGCGAGAGGAAAAATACGAGCTGGCTTTAGCGCGGCCCGATCGCGATTTCCCCTCGTTCATCATGGGCGTTCCTCGTTCCACGCTCAGCCCGTCGCTGTACCCTGCACGACGACGACGAGATGGGGTGAACCGCATACCTACAACGCGAACAATTTGTAGCCGAGCCAAGACAAAAAGCGACCAATTAAGAGAAACTCTCGTGAACGGAGCGGTCCTTCGCGGTGTCAACGTGTATACGGCCCGAGTGCCGTGCGTGTGTATCTCTGTCTGTGCGCGCGAACACATCGGGATGGACCGCGTACGGCGTATACGTAGTTCACAAGCTCCCGGCTCTCTCCGAGATTTTTAATGAGGCTCCACCTGACGCTTAGACCACGAATTATTCTGTCACGGCGCATTAACGTCACCTATTTTCTTCACCGCGACCGTCGCCTCAGTCAGCCTCAGTTACGAGCCGCTAATGAGCCGTGTACTACGCTCGGCTTCGTTAAATTTTGCGATCGTAAAAATGACGACTTCATGCTGAGCTACGCACTACCGCAGCCGGTCGTTAGCTCATGAGAAACGCGACGGATGCGATTATGCGAGGACGCGCGACGCACGACGAAAACGTTATAGTGTTATGTAACAATCAGTTAACCCACTTATTTTCATGAAACCAACTAAGCTAGTAAATCGTTCCGTGTTAAACTGCTCAATTATGAATGAAAATAATGTAAATCTCATTTCCTCTTTAGAAACCTAATTAATCATTCGCGCTATTAATTTATTAACTTTAATATTTATCTTATTTTGTTCAATATTATAAAAAATATTAGAAAAGATTAATGCTAAAAATCATTTTATCTTCGTGGCTTTATGCACATATATACACTGAGAGAAATGTTTTGTAAAAGCAACCAAAGCTTGGTTGATTAGTGATCAAATGAATTTTATAGTGATAGTTACTAAATATATAGTTGTTTTGACCAAACAATTTGTAGTCTTAACCAAATAATTATTTTCATACAACAAATTACAAAAAGTGTTTAGTTTTTTTGTTAAATGTAACAAAGTTTTTGGTACCAGTAACTATAAAATTCATTTGATCACTATACTACCAAACGATTTCTCTCAGTGTACTTAGCGCTAAATATAACAAATTAATTTTGTTAAAATTGATTTTGTATTGTAATTTTTAATTTAACAGAAAACGAGCAGCAAGCATGCACGTGATGTTCAAATTTAAACATTCCCAATCGCTTATCGTGTCGATTTCCGCGCCACGGTGCGCCCCATGGTGTAAAAATACAAGGTGATACGTTTCCGTGGATGCGCAGTCGTCGAAAGTAATGGTGAAGACTTTGACCAATCAGACGTTTGTCCCAGGCTGCAGTTAAGTTAGTTAAATTCAGTTAAATTCATGCATATGGCACATGATTGAACGATTGAACTGAGAAAAATCAGTGTGTTGAATAAGTGAAATTATTCGATTCTTCGGAAATCCATTTGGCCATTAAAGTAAAAAGGAAAGAACTTTAAGCTATCAGTCGTAAGATTGATAAAAAAAAGGTAAGTAATACTGTGTTTGAATTTCGTGCTAATTTTGGGGCTAATTTTTGATTGTCTTTGATGGCTTGAGCCGTCATTATGCGCAGCGTTTCACCTTGTATTTTTACACCATGGTGCGCCCATCGTGCGATAAATTCTTACCGATTTCACAGCTCCTTGAAGCAGAGCGTCTTTCTCTTTTTTTCTTCTTCGTCGATGCGGTAACGCGGCGCGTTGTTCTCGGCGGTCCCGTGCACGGGCCCCACCGATGTCACGGTGCTTTATTTTCCTCCCGCCGTTTGGTGGACGTACGTGCGCATTTGCATGGTGCAATATCGTACGTTCTTAGGCGGCCAATTACGCGAGTCGATTCTGGGGCCGATAGGAAGCCGTGCCGGGCCCTACCGAACCAGACGCCACACGGGTATCCCGACGTAGCTGCGCTACTCCAACCTCTCCCTTTTCATGATACATTGCAAGTACGCACGCTAACCTGACGATGCTCCATATGTTGCCGCGGCCTGTGGGCCTGCATGGCCGAGGTGAAACGGTGAGGCCCAGAACGGAAAGGTTAACACCGAGGGAACAGAGGAAATGCGTTCCGCGTGATCATTAGCATAAGCAGGATGTTATGCAGTTTTCGTGGCGCACGCGAGTCTATTCTATAAACTTATGCATTATATGTTAAATCGTATATAATTAATGTCGTATATAATTAATGTCTAACAATTTTTCTCTAGAACTGCTTAATTCGTCGAGGGTACTTTGAATCATAGTAATCATTACAGCAATTATAAATTATATATGCAGTAGTCTTACGTGTGATTATTATGCATAGGGGAGATGGACAAAATAATATAAACACCTAGAAAATACAACCTTTTTTAAGAAATTAATCTATCATTTATCTTTAATACAGATTTTATTTTTGTTGGAATAAAATCATAATGCTTGAATAATCACCAATGAATACTGTTTTTTAATTGATTATATAAGTGATGTTAGAGGAAGAAATTTGCTTCTTACATTATTTTACAAAATTGCCATCTCTTCTTTAAAACTTTAACATTTTTCTCAACTAGCGTAATTGCCAGACTTATATATCATCGTGTCATTGTGAGAAGTTTTAAAAGGTAAAGTAAAAAACAAAATTTCTCCTCTAACATCTCTCAAGGTATATGTGTCTCAAAGTATTACCAAAAATTTTTAAATTTCATAAATTGTTCTATTATTATGATTAAATATCTATGTAAAATTTGATCATAATTCTCTTATTTAAAAGTTATTTAATTTTGTAGTACTTCGCAAATTTGAGAAAGTAGATTACGAATTAAATCACATTTTTTACATACAGAGTATGTAAAATACAATTCTTATTTCAAGACTATCTTCGCGATGTTAACACGGCTCTGTGATGACATTGATTTAAGACAGTACTTAAGATGGTCTTAAATATAAGAATTCACTATAAATACTGGCCTAAGTATCATATTTAGGAACACCTTTATTATTGCAATGTACTATACCTGAATTTCGGATAGTTTGATTCAATAAACTCTTCTCATTTAAAAACTATTATCAACATTTTGATATTATTTAGAATTTTTGTCTCGAAATAATCTCAGGAGTCTGCTATTAACGGGTGTCACGGCGAAGTAAAAAATGTATGTTAATAAATAAAAACTTTAATAAATATTCGTTGATTAAAAAAAAAATAAATCTAAAAAGTTTACAGTTTTCAAATTTCGATCATTTTTAGCTTGCGCAGCCAAACATATCTTTAAGCATCCTCAAATATTTTTTAAAAGATGTTCTGTTTGAAAAATGATATAAAATTGCACTGGTAACTATTTAAGCATTGTATAACCTTATTCCAAACGAGTATAAAATCTATATTAAAAATGAATGATAGGCTAATCTCTTATTACTAAAGTAAGTAGTAAAATAAGTATTTCTTATATTGTTTTTTCTATTCCGTGCGTATAATTTTTTATATTTAAACTGCAACAAGATATTAATAACGTTCTATTTGTGTATCATGTAATAGACATCTTCACAAAAAATACATCAGATTCTGATGACATTTTTGGATTTTTATATACATATATCGTTCGATCATTTAACGTTTTGAATTTTTTTATCTGTTGTATAAATTCGTGCTCTTTATCCGCTGAGGAGGAAGCAAGAAATCCCGCAAAATATTGTCGAAGGAAGGAAGTATACACAATCCCGTGAGATCATCAGCATCGGCAGGAAACGCAAGTTTCGTGGCACACGCAAACCGTACTGACGCTCGCTTTAATAGCGTAAATATAAACTATGCGAAAGCATCTTAATCGGTTAAATATACATCAAGTGATGCATACAAATTGTATTATATCTTCATATCTTTCCTCGCTACTGCATTGTCGGCACAGAAAGCACACAAAATACAAAACGCGAACGTGATATGCGTGAAATATATGTGAAATTATTTTATATCAATAAGAATAATTGTTATATAACGGTGCGAAATAAATATTTATGATACACTTGAGGCAATACGCCATAGTTGTGAACATGATGTTTGCGAATCAGTTCGCTGCATAGGAAAACAATTTTGTTATTGCGGCTAGACGAGGGAGAGGTCTCGTATCGTTAATTCGTTCGCAAAGCCGTGAACGGGCAGACTAATTGAAAACGTTGCACGCATATGTAAGCTTAAATATAAAACTAAGTTATTTACAGATATCTTTAACTGACGTTAGTTATCTGTGTTTTATATTATAGACTTTGTAGAATTCTTAAAAGAGGAGAATTATCATGTCGGAGAAACAATTATAGCATTTTATGAATACACAGTTAACGAAGAATCACCGTTAGTTACAATGATAGTTTATGAAGAAATCCGCTCAACAAAGTTAAAAGTCGACATTTACAGTACACTTTGTGCAGCAAAGTCGCGTGAATCAGGCAGCCGCGATAGGAAGGTTGATGGTGCATGCTCGAGCGGATCTAAAATCGCTATTACAGTCAACGAGGTGCTTGCCGTTTCACGGGCCGGAGTAAACGGTCGTCCGGCTCAGGCACACGCACGACGCACACGTAAGGGGCCAACGTAACGTGACGCGTAGATAAGATCCTCGAAACGAGGAGTGGTGAGAAGGATATCGTGGCGATAGCGAAACGTATGCAGGAACACGTAAAGGTTCAACGTTAACTCGAGCGAACCGACCGACCGACCGACCGATCGACCGGCCGGCTAGATCTCTCTCTGCGAGCTGGCGGGTGTAATTGGCCGGGGCCGGAGAGATCCTATCGGAGCACAGGATCGCGAGATCCTCGCACCCGCGACTACGGACACGCTGCGATATCGCACGACCGCACCCGGTAAGCGCACTTGTATCCTCGCGGTACCGCACAGGTTCAGAGCGGGCTTTGAAACGATCGGGAAGAAATGATATTGTAATATATATATCGAAAGTTTGAATTAATATCATCTTTATGGATTCAATTTTCGTGGGTATGAAAAATCATATTCTGAAGAATTTTCATAAAAAGAGAACATTTTTACACTGTTCTTAGAAAGAGAGTGTTGCGTTAAAACAACATTTACCATTATACATAATGGTCAGTATACATAGTTGATTTTTATATTTAAGGATGTATGTGTCATGTCTCAAAACATTACCAAAAGTATAAAAATTTCATAGAATAATCTAGTATTACGATTAAGTATCTATGTAAAATTTGAGCACAATTCATTTATTGGTTTAAAAGTTATTTAATTTTTCATTTACCCTTGATTCTTACGTAAAATCTCGTTTTGCAGTACTTATTGCAAAGTGATGGGAAGTAGTATTACCAATTAAATCAAAATTTGTACATATACTAAAAAAACTAATAAATATTCGTGTAAAAATTCACTTAGATCCACTTACTCGTTTAAAAGTTATTTATTTAAAACTACAGCAAAATGTAATAATTTTTGCTGCAAAAACCATTATAAATCAAATTTTTCAGTGTCATCTTCTTTGCAGCTAGTTTCAGAGCCAAAAATCAGATATTTACGACCAAAATTGTTTGTTGTTGATTAGGGAAAAAAAGAATAAACCTACAGAAACCTTCAATTTTTAAATCTCAATAACTTTTAACTCATATTGAATAGTCAAAACTTAAGACCATTTAGTACTGTCTTAAGATGTCATCAACCAATCACAGAGCCATTAGCATCTCACGACATTACTTAAGATCGTCTTGAAATAAGAATTGATTACCGGATATCTTAGACATTGCAAATAGTACACAAAATACGGGAACTAACGTAAGCCTCCTATCTAGAGCAAACTTTTCGCCGCAAAATAGGGCGCGGCCGATAGATATTCATGCTAGGAAAGTCGTAACTACCTCGGATTCCAATACCACCCAGCGAGTAAACTGGTTCTACGCCACGCCAGGTACATACAATAGCAGTATCGCGTGTGCGATGAGTCAATGAGGTATTTGTTTGACAAACACGAAATACTTTGCATACACTACTAGATGTTCATCGACCAAGCGTGTGCAATGAAAATGAGAAAATTCGCAGATATATACTGAAGTGAGAACGGAACCAACACATTGTATGCAACATACACTACTAGATGATATAATGTTCTGACTATCAATCAAAACAAATTTAATTTTTAACGCATATTTCAAATCAAATCTACTTTGCTTTACATAAAACCAAGACGCTTGAGAATTCCTTGCTTTGTTTTCAATACTTTAAACTAATTTAAATTTTATATTCATCAAAAAATTTCATTATGTATCTATATTGTTGAGCCGATAAAATAAAAAAATTCAAAGGCTCAATATATTCTATTGCAAAAAGTATAGTTAATAAAATGATATACATATATATTATTACATATATTTAACTGCTGATATTTAGACATATTGAAAATAAAAACTCGAAGGCTAAATTGCGAAATATAATCCTAAAGCTTAATCTGGACGAAATGCGAATTGAGTTGGGTCGGGTCGGTGCCGCGGAATTTCACACGTAGCCGCATCAGAGTCTGTATCTTTCTCTCCGCCTATTTCATATCGCGAGCAAATGCCGCTAGTTCGTGCGAGTCCCACCGCGAAGTTACTGGTGCCGTACCGGCAACCCCATATTACGAATGTTTGTCGATGAGCGATAAACGCACGCATCGTAATTATGCGCGTAATTCACTTAATTTGACGTTTCTCCTTCGTTACACGGGGCGTGCGTGTTCTCTGAGGTAACGAACTTTATTGGTAAGAGCGATTTATCGTTCCCTACGATCTCGCACGACTTCTGCCTGCTTCTGCGAGAAGTGGCGTATGCTGTTTATACGGCAACGAGAGAAGCGCGCGCCTAGCGATTTGCCTTGCGATTCACGAGTCTTAAAAATGTCGGTGAAATATGTTTATGGCTGAAATAACGACATTGGTATTTCGCTAACGATTAGCAAATTAGCATCGGCAAAATCACAAAGTGATTCCGAGCGCACACCTAACCTGGGGAAATGTTATCTTATCCCGTACAATGAAGCACGTACTCACCTAGGAGATACGTAATTGTACGCGCGCGGGCAAATGATACGGTGCACTCGATTAATAGGTATTACTTTCTAATAAGCATTACATTCCCGCGGCTTCGTACGACCCGCGAGTTTCTGTTTAAGGGTTAATAATCTTTGACGAGATTACGAAGCCCGCTGCCACTGCTTATCGGGCATCAGAACAAGAACCAATAGTATTACAATTGTAATGCACGTTATTCCTTCGGCTCGGCGAGACTGCATATCGCGCAAGGTGTTATTTATATGCGCGCCGTGGCGGATGAGCGGCCGATAATGCAACACGCAAATATTGCACCGAGACTCGATTCACGCTACACGGCCTTATCACGCGCTGATATTTTCCACATAGGCTTTCACACTTTTCCTTCCGTTAAGTGCAATCGCTGTTAATATATCGATATAATGATTGTAATGAAACGAACGTGCTAAATCACAGATTAATTTTTTAACAAGTTAGATTTTTCCGATAACCATATTCTAATATTATTTTGAAAACGATTAAATCTACACAGAAAAAAATGAATATCAAATCAATAATTCATTGTTTCATATATAAACAAGAATATAAAATCTTCTTGGAAAAATTTGATAATCTTAATCAGACATAATTTGCTTACGTGAAGAGAAAAATTTTATCCATGCAAATTATGTCTGTTTAAGATTATAAATTCTTCTAAGAAAATTTTATATTCTTGCTTATATACAGTACCGGTCAAAATTATATCACCTTTCGATTTTTTGAGCATAACTTTTATCGAAGTGAATTAAATGCATTCAAAATTTTATAGTAAACACTTGATGAAAGGTACACCTTGTACATAAAGTGTAATGAGATTTGACAATATATATACGTACTACGATATCAAAATTTTTTATTAATTTTTGCACTTTTGTGCTTTCTTTGTTTTTCGTATCGCAATAATTGTTTTTACCATCATAACCTAGTTTTAGCAGTTTAGCAGTTTAATATTTATACTTGTTATAATTTATTAGCACATTATTTATACTTGTTATAATAACTCAAAATTTATGATTAAAATTTAACATATTTTGGAAATTTCAAATAAAATTAATTTTTCACAAGTTGTTTTCATTATTTGATAAAAAGTTATTATTTACGTAAGTTATATTCATCATCAAAACATATTATAATTTAATAGAGATTCGTGCCCTTTAAAACAAGTTAGGCTAAAAAAAAAATCGAAAGGTGATATAATTTTGGCCGGTACTGTATGAAACAATGAATTGTTGATTTGATATTAATTTTTTTTTCTGTGTAAAAAAGAAATTTTTTTCTTGTTATATACATGATAAGAATTTTCTCAAAACTTTCAATGTACAATATTATTTGAATTAAATTGAATTTGAATATAGTCTGTTTTTTATACAGTATTTTATCATTGCGATGCATTATCGACACACGTCACGAAAATTCCGCATACTTCCGAGCTGATAAAGAATTCTCGCTGCGGCCGAACGTTGGTTACGTGTATTAGTGTGTGTGCAAATGTACGCACACGCACGCGTTTCTATCTATCTACCTGTGCACCCGCACTGACAGCCCATTCCCGCGGGCAAAGTTCAATGTTAGGGGCTCCTTGTTGTTTTATGTACTGGATTACGCCTCGCCTACCTCGGAAGTCGCAATCTCTTTGGAGGCCTACGAAGCTGCTGGCGAAGGAGAATGCATTCGCTATGATCGCGAGATACGCTTTTTCAATCATACAAATTTCTCTGAATGAAATCATAATGTTTCTGTCTACGTATTAATTATTATTTAACATAGATTTTTTTTTAGCTCAATGCTTAATAATTAATAATTCGGTAATCCTCAATAAGCAAAGAAAAAAAAAGAAAAAATTGCGCACAGAAAAAAAATTAATATCAAACCAACAATTCATTGTTTCATATATAAGCAAGAATATAAAATCTTGGAAGTATTTATAATCTCAAAGAGACATAATTTGCTAACATAAAGAAATTTTGTTTCTTCATGTAAGCAAATTATGTCTGATCAAGATTATCAAATTCTTCCAAGAAGATTTTATATTCTTGCTTATATATAATATGAAACAATGAATTGTTGATTTGATAATCATTTTTTTCTGTGCGTCTTTATCAATTTTCGATATTATCTATAAATGACTTATCCGCATGATTTATCCATAAATCCCTGAATACAGATTGACACGCTTTTCCCGCGATCGTTAATATGTTTCGACAATGAATTTCGCGTCGGAGAAGACAAAGGAGCAAAGAGAACCGATTACCGTTTCTCACGCAGTCGGGCCCTTTCTCTTCGGAAGGCCCGACGGGCGTAACTCATCTACGCGTCGAATTCGATTGCGAATTTATTCGCAATCATCGCGCCTTTCGACCACCGGCCTCTCGTCGAGCGAACGCTTGATCCTCGCAGGTGTTAACGTAGCGGGAGACGTCGCAGTAACGAGGATCGAATGGATTACACGTGCGCGTAATGACGCCGCTGTCGCGAACGGTCGGCTCCCTCGGCGGTAGCGCGACCGGTAGCCGCACGCTAGGATTGAACCCTATCAGCCGAGGGAACCCCGCGGACGAGCCGCGAACGAAATGGCCTGCGACGCGGGGTTAATAGAGATCGCGTCAGTCTGCCTCTCCCGGGCCGTCTACATGTATAATATTCCATGGAGTTAACCGGTAGGTCGACGCTGTTGGCTTCAGGATTCCTTCGCGGCTTACAAGATGATATTCTCTTTGTGAACGAGCCGTTATACTGGATGAGAATAATTATACACGATATTGCATCGTAATGTGCTTCGACTTTCGACGTTTTGGAACGTTTTTGCACAATAGAATTACGAGAACCGTCACATTAATTTTGTTCAGCGAGACATTGATTCCCAAATTTAAGTTTTAAAAATTAATTAAGAGCTAAGAAAACAAAATTGTATCGAAAACTGCTAGTATTTATTGGGCATGCTAAAATTATATTCTGTACTCCAACTCTTATCTGTCAAAGATATCAGCGAATTGCGCCGAGTTGATCCAATCGACGGACGGTCGATGATTTACTTGGATAGGATGAATCACATAGACAATAATGATGTTTCCGACAATATCGTTGACTACTCGCCTGCAAACGTCCGTATTAAACGGTTTAGCGCGAGGTAAAGATAATACAAGTACGATGGACCGTTGTACCGATTGCAATTTGACGGAATTCGAACTATATTGCGCTTTCTTCCTCATCTTTCCCTTGGATCGTTAGGCAGTGAATTATCCATTAATCTAATCGAATCGATCGCGTAACGAGCTTTAATGCGAAATCGAATTTACGGACGATTGGTAACGGTAACGAAATTATCCTGTCCACACCGATGATTGCTAATTGACTTCCAATTATGCGTTCACGTCGGTCGTATTTTACGAATCATCCTCAACGATTACCAAGATTCTTTTTCGAAATATACGTATCATTTTTTGTCAGTCACAGAGAAATGTGTTCAACGAGAAAGGTGTATTATGATAAGAATATTGTTTCAAGAAATTTTTGCAAATACTGTAACAATGATAAACACAAATAACTACATCTATCTAAGTACGATGAGTAAACCGTTTTTAATTTACTTCAGAACCATCAGAGAATTTAATTTCAAATATCAACGCACATTTTTTAGCTATAATAAGAATACTTTAGTAATTTTAAACGATATCCATTATTATTTATTCTTGCACGAGCTGATTTTCTCTCCTCTTTCTTTTATTTTTCTTTGATTCCGCTCGAGTCTACTCGTTTCCCAACTAGCTTATTATCATTATTTTGTGATAAAGATACGAAATTATCCAGACGTTTCACTGCACTTATCTTCTCAAGGGAGAAAAAGTGAGGAAGAAGGAGAAAGATAGGGCATATATATCTAAGTGCTGGGTATGATACTGATGCCGATACCTAATAGATCGGGATCCAATCGAATATCATGGCTAACGAGCTGTCACGCCTGCCTGAACACGCTCTCTCGAAATCATCATCTTCGTGAACGAGATCCTTCACCTTACACCCTTTCTTTTTTGTTTGATATACCACGCTATTTGTTAAGTACATATAGTTGCTTATGAGATATAACTTCCACAAATTTTAAATAGTTTCTTTTGTATAAAAATTAAATACCGTTGTCGTTATTTTGTTATAATTATATCGATTTTTTAGTCTTAACATTTGTACACAGATATACTTTGTTCCGCGAAACAGTCTGTAAGAAACAGCTTCTTCGAGAATTTAAATACAGTTTAAATTAGAAATACATGCTTCCGAAATTTATTAAAATTAATTAATAAATTTTGAATTAATTGAATAAAATTATAAATATGTAAATTACGAAAGAGCCGAAGAAATAAACGAGCTTAAATGGTGCACTTTGGTGTGAAATGGATACCGACGCATCCAGCTTGTGCAAGAAAATCGTAGCAGTTCGTGGTCTTAAGCGTGATGCAAAAACGGCATTGTCGACATCTTCGCAGCTAAAGATCCTTGGCGGAGGTGGGACGATCAGGTTAGTTAACGACGTGGGAACAGACCCGAGAACCACCTTTCAACCGGCCGAGCAATCCGCGAAACCTTTCCGTCCTTCCTCCGCTTCGTTCTAGCAAGGTGACATGATTGCGCTTATTGGCGCGAGATTCCGCCAACGGTTTTACTCGAGTTTACTCTCTCGTCCGCTCTTCGGCTTGATTGGATCGGGTGCTCTTGCGTACAGTGAAGGTGTTGTTCCTTGGAAAGGATCATGAAGACAAAGTACATTAGGAGCAGAAATCAAAATCTCTGTCCATCAAATGTTAACTAGAATAATTCAAAATAATTAATACAAGTAGTATTAATTATTTTTAATTATTATTTAATTAAAAAGGACAAGATTGAATAATTAAAGTTTTTTCCCGCAGCTTCGATTAAAGTAAAATAATGTTATGGGTGCAAATTTTCTCAACAGAGCAATTAAATATTGTCCAAGTCAATCATTGAAGAGAAAAATTGTATAATGATTGAAGTTGCGATATTCGGCAAGAGATTTGAAATGCGTGAAAATGACGCAAGTTTCTTTCGAAATAACGATCACACTTTACGTAGACACACCTGGCGGAGAACGATTTCACGGAAGACCAAAGATCAGCGCCAATTCTACAATGGTGGTGCGTTTCTTGTCGGCGACCGTGGTTGATACTGTAAAAGCGGGTAGGAAAGCTGCGCAACGTCGCGGTACAACGGCAATACCGTTTATATACTACAGACGGTGTAGGTCTCGTGCCGGCCGCGGTCGGGTCACCGTATACGGCGGAATATTACCGTCATTAATCAACGACAGACCAACGCTGAGGTGACGACAGTCTGACAGTTCTCTCCCGCGGCGCACGCCTCTTTGCGCCCGCGCTTCGCAGGGAATTCCACGTGTTCTCGCGGAAAGAGGCGGATTCTTTGACCAAAGAAAAAAGATAGAACGAAAAAGAGTAGCAACTGTAGGAAGAGAAACCGGCATTGTGCGGCTACGCGATGCCGCGAGACGAACAAAACGCGGAGGTGAAACTGCACTCGTCCTCGGCGCGAGAGAGATTGGTCTCTCTGGTGAAAAACGAGATTTACAAATTGCCGCGCTTTTACACAGTGATTTCGTTTGACGCGTCACTGCGTGAAAAGCGCTGCGATTATGGTCGGAATGATTTTCAGCGAATTCGGAAAAAGTTCTTAGCTGCATAGTAATAAATTCAGTAATTGTTGCTAAATTTCTAACATAGTATGAATTGAACGTTATTCGCAAACATTTCATTTTTATTTTTTATATATCAAACGTTCTATCTGCAAATAATAAAAATTGCAAATCTTAAAATTTTATGACCATATTTAATAGATAATGGAACAAAATTGCTGAAAACTTTTAGAAAAAAATTTTATATACAGTTTAAAAAAAATAATTAAATGCAAACTTGGAGAAAGAAGATGATAGTTTTATTTATCATAGTATGCTTCAATATACTTCTAATGCAACAATATTTTTATTTTTCGGATGTATTTATATTCCTCGGCTGTCTTTGAATAAAATCACAAGTTGCAAGCTATGAATCTTCCAAAAATGCCTTTTATCTCACGTCGACCGTGACTCGGAGGGTTGACGGTGGGCACCTTCGAAAAACAGTTCACCGACGTGGAAGATCGGAGACAATGCCCGCCGCAATAACTCGCCATAGTTTGCGAGATGTGTTTTTAATTCCGCATAAGTCTGCTCAGCCCGGTCGATGGCAGGGGTTGGTTTTCCCCAGGGAGAAGACGTTATTAGCGGGGGCATTAATCAGAGTACGCCTAGCCCAGCGATGAGAGGGAGAAAGGAAGAGAGAGAGAGAGAGAGAGGAGGAAGAGGAGGAGAAGGAGGAGTAGGAGGAGGCAGATGAAGGAGGAGAGCGAGTTGAGATATGAAACGAAGGAAAACTTAGCGAAGCCACCTTCCCCTCCCTATCCGGTCTTTACCTTGGACTGGCTTTCTCTTCTTCCGCTGTTTCTTGTGCCTTCTCTTCCTCTTTCTCTCTTTATTGCCTTCTCTTCACCATCGGAAGATTCAGAGAAGGGCAGCGCCTCGGCGTGGCTCACAGATGAACCGTTTTAATGAAAAGATGGCGTCTCGACGAGGGTGGGAGGGAAAAGGAAGGGCGGCTCGGGGAGGAAGCGAGAGGAAGGGCCGCCGGCGGAGGAAGAGGGTTGCTTTAGTTCGCTCATCAGAAACCACTGCATGAGTCGAGGCTCAAATGAAATTGCCGCTATAAAAATGATGCCCGTGTATATGCCCCGGGTATTAGGTAGCCGGAAAGGCCGCGGGTATAAAGCCTCCTCGGGATTCGTTCGACGCGGTATACGATACATAATACCTTATCCTTTCCGCATAATATTTTTTAAAATTCTTATCTTAATTAATTCACACCTCGTGTGTAGCATTGACTAACGAATAAAATAATTCAATTAATCTTACTGAAGTTAATCTATTAGGAATAAGATGTATTAACAATTATTTACTGCATTTGTTTTAATTATTTGCTCATTAGTCTGCGTAAGGTTCTTCTGTAGTAAAATATGCAGAAGATATACACATCAAAAGTGTGTGCGAAAGAGACATAAAAATTCGCATTTTCTAAATAGACGACTCTTCACAATGTCAATGACAATTCCATACCAGCCATTACTCGTGATCCGATTTCGCTTTATGTACAAGATCGCGTTGATCTCCCAAGGATCGCTGATACTGCGCGTGATATCAGACGGAGGAAGATTTCTGGCACGGTGGTGGCGACGCCACCTGCGGCAACCACGGCGGTGGTGGCACCCATACACCGGCACCCCCTAGGAGAAGAAAGAGCGCGCCTTCATTTTTCTTTTACATTCGCGAACGCGGAAAGAAAAATCACCGGTTCTCATTACGCTCGACACGTAGGCAGCTTTATGAGTCTCTCCCCTGGTCCCTCGACCTTCGCCATATCTCCTCCGACGTTCTCCACGACCCCTCCCCCTGCTGTCTCCTTCGTCTTCTACCCGTTCCCGGCTCCCTTCCTTCGCTACCCTCCGCCCCACGACGAGCGGCGCGAGAAGAAGATATTATTTATTTCGTAAATTAACTCCGGCCAAGGTGAACGTGACTGGAAAATCCTTCGTAGTTCTACACCAAGTTTCTCCGCTTTTATTAATCGGCACCATTCGCCTGGCTAAGAACGGCTTGCTCCCCTTCGCACCATCCGAGAAACACCCCTCGTCGCGACGTTACATAATTAGAAATACGAATAATGTCTGTACCCGGTAATGCACTTAAGGCAAAACAGTTAATAGTCGGTGTCTGGAAGATTTTTATCTTCTCATATAATATTTTAAAATCGGCGGATTATTGTATTGAGACCTTGAATAAGTTCTCGCTGTTTTTTCGTGAAAATTAATGCTTTATTTAAAAAAAGTCGTAAAAAAACAACTCCTAATGATTCTGCAAGTTCAGCTAGCGTCTGACATGTGTCTTCATGAAGTAATGTCTCCAATTCTTCGTCTTTAAACTTTTTCGGTGCGCCAGAGCGTTTTTTATCTTCAACATCAAAATCATTATNTAATGCCTCCAATTCTTCGTCTTTAAACTTTTTCGGTGCGCCAGAGCGTTTTTTATCTTCAACATCAAAATCATTATTTTTGAAGCGTCTAAACCAATCTCTGCATGTTGTTTCCGACAGAGCATGGTCGCCGTAAGTCTCAACAAGAATTCCGTGTGCTTCAGCTGCATATTTTTTTTAAATAAAGTAGTGCAGTAAAATTCCCTGCAAATACTCTTTTTTTGGCACGAAACTCGACATGTTTAACACTATGAAAAAAAAGTTGTTTACACTTCGGCGCAATGACATACACTGAATATCAAGCTTGCTTATAGTATTTCCTTATAGCTGCGTTACCATCTTAAACTACACGCACGCAGTTCTGGTAACGCCATTTGTTGGAAAACAGCGAGAACTTATTCAAGGTCCTAATATAATTTGTCTATTGCGATTATTAATTCATATCTTCCGATAAAATACCGATAAATATTAGATAATATAGAGATAGAAGTATTTGCACTTCTCATTTACTATTCAGAAACAAAAAATAGAAAACAAAAAACAATAAACGAAATCCAATCCTTCCCTAGCGATTTTCTAATAATTATTCTTTCTCGCCTATTCTATTCACCCCTCGTCGTGATTTGGCGTGGCACATTGCGTGCGTGACATGCCAGCCAAAGATCAGTCCGCCATTCTTCATTTATATTTCGCTGATTGCCGTTATTCCTTCCGATTCATTAACTTCGACCGTCTACGTGAGCTTATCGCCCCCGAAGAGCGAGACAGAGAAAAATCGTGGCAAGAAGCGAGTAACCGCCGCGGAGAGATGGTGTACGTAACTTAATTATCGATATAGGCGAAGAAGAATAAAGGAATAAATGGCGGCGGGGAGATACAGCCGCGATTCGTAACGTCGCGAGGAGCCGCGTTAGTGTGAGAATATTAGTCGCGCGCATTGCGTTGCAATTAAAAACGATAATAATCGGCGGAACGAGCATCGTGCAGCAATAGTTTACCGCGTCTCACGTTAATCATAGGCGCATTAGTTACAAGTATTCACTTGAGCGCACCGTAGAACTATTAATCCTTATCGCACGTAATCGTGAACTGTATCAGATATTCGTAACGCATACGCATAGCGTTGCACGCACACCATGTTACTACTTGAACTTATCAGTTGAAACGATACGCGCCGTTTCGACTCATAAATCTCTTGTTTGCTCAGGTAACAGATATGTGATTACACATGAATTTTCATTCCCCGTGGTAATGTGAGAAATATGATTTAAAATTACATGTTAAAACGCAGTAAATTGTTAAGTAAAATTTTAAGAATAATTAAAATTGAAAAATGAAAAGATGAGATATGACGTGTTCCATTTCATTAGCTTAATTAGCACATAACTTTTGTTTAAAATCTAATATAAAACCAACAATTTACATTTAACAGGGCTAAGTGAGCCAGGCCGGTTAGCAATTACAAATTTAAATCAATAACGAATTTTTACAATTACAATAATTATCTCCTACTTTTTAATTCATTTGTAATATCAAAAAACACTGAAGATAACTTTTACATAAAAGTCAAAATGTCATCTATCATTAAATCGTAAATATTGCGATGATACTTGTTATTAAACTGATTATTTGTAGTTTGGCATTATTAACCGACTTGGCTCACTTAGCCCTAATATTAATTATTGATAGTATCAAAAAGGAGCCTATCATTTGACACTTCAATTGTTCTAATATAAAATTTATGTATTATATATATTAAATAAAATTATTCTCTGTCTCTGTTTCTCTCCCAAGAAAAATGCAACTAAAAAGTGTCATAACGTTAAAATTGATACTGTTCCGATATAAAAAAGAAAGTATAACAGTAGAGTGTATAGAAAAGGAGGATATAGCTGAGCGTCTTGTACCATTGTGATAAAAATCACGCTAGTAGTTTACGATCGGCCTTTAAATTGTCGATATCTAACCGTTCGTGAGAGGAACCGACGAGAGAGGCTCGAGGGACGCGAGGCGAGTAGCGACGTTTTATATATGCGATGCTTATCTACGGGACAGAATGTAGCGCGTTCGCTGTCATCGGCCATATCGTTCGCCTTTTGTTTCACTTATTTTTTTATCGTGATCTAAGCGCACGTGCAGATACACGCGCAGCTGGAACCTTCCAGCCGTTCATCATTTCACTTTTCCTTACCTAATTTAGAAGGCGCGGATTGCTCGAAATAGCGAAGGGAAACGATAATTGGAATAAATTTACATAAAAGCGCCGTTTTTCTCACAAAAGTCACGGGTTATTATTCGGCTGGAGCGAGAATCGCGCGGATTGATATGATTCCACGGAACGAATTAACATACCGCCACCGTGGGGAGGAGAGCAACCTTGCAAGGGCGATGTAATCATGGATCGCCATTGGGATCGGCGCTATTATTACTGTCTGAGCCGTGAAAAATGGTTTCCCCAAACAAATTTCTGGGAGGAAAGGCTGGCCAGATTAGATTTAGCTCCTAAGTCGTTGTCTCGTCATAATTATCGTGTTATCTTAAACGCGGAGTCCGGCAATTATGACGAGCCGGCAGCGGGTCGCCCCTGGAAATAGGCCGACGATACCCCCGTATCCTAGAGATCCTACATACGTATCCTCGTAGATATTCGGGAAATTGTTAGGCCGCGAAACAGCTAGCCTGCGGAGCTATCCTGTACAAATCATTCCTCCGACCTCGGCCTATACTTATAGACACGAGTCGCTACGCTCTTGCGACGTATACAAATCATTCTCTCGGCCTGTACTTTTTAAGACAGCCGTCAAGGGAGAACGATAAAAGTCGGCGGCCCCTCGGCGGCAGAAGGAGCGAGCGCCCCGAGGTAGTCCAGTGGCCTTAAAGATGCGTGGGGGAGAACTGGTTATTAAGCCAAGATGTGCATTGGCAACTACGACACAAGCGGGGCAATGCGATTCTTAGAACACATCGAGACTATGCATTTCTTACGTCGTCGCGACCTGCCATCAAATTGCCGCGGATTGGCGCAACGGGATTAATTTCGAGGAATTCAATTTAACCTTCCATAAACGTATACTGCTACAAAAAAGAAGGTCAACGAGAACAGAGATAGAATATTTAAAAAATGTAAAAAATTAAAGTCATAGACGAGCTTTTTAAAATCGAAATACTATCAATATTAAAATCAAATTCATCGCAACGATTAAATGCACATAAAGATATTCATCCACCAAATAATTGATAAATGATATTAGGATTAAAACGATGAAATTTAAAAGGAAAATTCATAGAACGTATTATAAGAGGAACGTGCAATTCAAGAAACAATTAAAAAATGCTCGTTTGTCTAAAAATACACAGAAAAAATTAGTACCTAATCAACAATTTATTGTTTCATATATAAGCAAAAGTATCAAATCTTCTTGAAAGAATTTTATAATCTTAAACAAACATAACTTGCTTATATGAAGAAATAAATATCTTCATGTAAGAAGCAAATTCTTCATGTAAGCAAGTTATGTGTGTTTAAGATTACCAAATTCTTTCAAGAAGATTTTGTACTCTTGCTTATATATGAGAATATGATTGTTGATTTAATAATAATTTTTTTCCGTGTAGAATAATCGCAAAGAAACGTTATAGATCTCAACCTAATTGTTTCTTAAATCTCATGTGTGCAGTTGAACAAATGTCATACTTTTCTAATTTAGAAGAAACTTGAAAGTATTTTTCAATATTATAATAACTTTAAACTCAATCTCGATCGGTTCAAAAAACGGAATCAAGATGAGAAATTGCACGGCGCGAGATGTGTTTGCAGATTAAGTGTAAACGCCTGTATCGAGGAGAAGGGAACGTAGTCCAAGTACACACATCTAATTCACCGAATAACGGAACAGCCAATTTCCGCTGACGATCATCAGTCGACAATTGTCTATACGTTCGTCGTTGATGCCCTTCGACGAACTGTTCTTCTCATCCGTCCGTGCCCTCGCCTGCCTTTCCTCTTTACCCTTATAGAAGGGAGAGCTCCCCTCTGTTGCAATTAACACTAACCGAGTAGGTAGGACCATAAGCAATGTAAATATTTCATTATTACGATGTACGCTAACAGAATAAAAATATTAGATTCAGGATGATTCAAAGATCTTCTGAATGAATCTTTCATTGTACAGAGAATTGATTAAAAAAAAAAATAATAATTTCCGTTTATAACTCTCTTTTTCATCAACCTATCACTCGCATAAATATTTCATTGTTACGATGTGTGCTAACAAAATAAAAATATTAGATTCAGGATGATTCAAAGATCTTCTGAATGAATCTTTCATTGTATAGAGAATTGATTAAAAAAAAAAAAATAATTTCCGTTTATAACTCTCTTTTTCATCAACCTATCACTCGCATAAATATTTCATTGTTACGATGTGTGCTAACAAAATAAAAATATTAGATTCAGGATGATTCAAAGATCTTCTGAATGAATCTTTCATTGTATAGAGAATTGATTAAAAAAAAAAAAATAATTTCCGTTTATAACTCTCTTTTTCATCAACCTATCACTCGCATAAATATTTCATTGTTACGATGTGTGCTAACAAAATAAAAATATTAGATTCAGGATGATTCAAAGATCTTCTGAAGGAATCTTTCATTGTATAGAGAATTGATAAAAAAAAATTAATTCCCGTTTATAACTCTCTTTTTCATCAACCTATCACTCGCATAAATCATGTTATATAAAAAGTAATGTTAAATAATACAGTAAATTACAGCCTTTTCAAAGTATTCCTCTTTAACGATACTTGTAACAAGATGTAATACTTTGGCAGTAAAAAGTATAAAATTGATGGATGCTATGCTTCCTAGTCACGTCACTGCGAGATGCTATTACCCGCGGCACAGACGGAAGTTTAATAATGCTGGTTGGAATTTTACAACTAGCAAATACGAAGTAAGAACATGCAACCGCGGCAAGCAGCAATGGAACATTGAATTGCAAATACGATAATTTAATAACGTTAACGGCTTCGCCGACCCTTGTCTAAGGGTAAAAGGGAAACGAGACGATGGTGATATTTATTATTTCTTCAACTCTGAAAACGTGCACCTCTTCCGACTCTCGGGATTTATAGTTCGGGATCACGATCGACGGATCGAGATAGCCTCGATTTATTTATCGCATGAGTGATGTTACGAGTCGCTTCTGCATTATTATCGGTGCCAGTATGTTTAGATCGAATTGTAATTCATTCGCGATGTGATATTTCAAGTCTCAATGATAGATTGCTCTGCTCCTCTTCTTAATGGGATTGTGAGACGCATTTATAAGCAACTAAGCGAATATAGTAGAACTTACATTTCTACAGAGTCGCAAAGAACGTTAACTCGACTTCCCGTCGCCTGCATTAAAAGAGTTCTACTTTTCCGCCTATCTCACTTAAATACATCAATCTCACTTGAATCATTGCCATCCGGTGTCCCAATTTTTGTTTCTAACAAATAAAAATTCATAATTCGACCAGCCGGGGCATCATCGCGATAGCACCGCGCCGCGCTTGCGAATTCAACGCGAATTATATATTCGTACGTCGAGAACCAATAATTCGATCCGAGAGAGCATTTCACCCAGAGAGGAGAAGTAACCGGGAACGGTAACGACTCCGAGAGATGCGAGGTGAGCCCCGGCTGCCGTGGTGATTCAGGACGATCCTGCTTATTAAGTGGAGGCGAGTCCAGGGACGTAGAGGCCCCGGTGTATTATGGTCTCGGCGAGAGTGGCGGCGGATGGGCAGATGGAGATAGGTGGGTATATACCCCGTCCGAGCGCGCGCGGCTCACCCGGACGCTCCACAAACCGCTATTATTTATATTAAGTTTAATGCAACTACGTGACTGAATCCTCTTCGCCAGGCCGCCCCGCATAGCCCCCCCGTATCATTAGTATACGCCTATTATTGCATTACTCCGCGGTCGGGCCGACGCGCGGCCGAGTATTACAACGAGATGTGAGCACAACCGGGTGGACGATGACCGCGCGCCACCACGAAAAACCGGTCTCTCTCTCTCTCTCTCTCTCTCTCTCTCTCTCTCTCTTTCTCTCTCGTATACCATTACGATCGGGAGGAGCGATCGCCGGTGATTCTATCGATGAGATTCGCCGCGTTCGCATTCGCGGATATCCATTCTCCGTTATGCTAATGACGATATAGAATGACGAACAAATCGAAACACATCTCACCTTACGACTCATTTGTTCTCCCTTCTTTTCTTTTTTATTACTTTTATTGAGATGGTAACAAAAAACCTCGCACGGAAAGAACAATTTTACTGCAGCATCTAAAAATTTAGCTAGATACAGATCAGAAAATAATTTTATTGAGTCGTCGAAATAATTATATAGAATGCCCAAGTATGATAATGATGCTACAAACAGTTTTGACGTTTTAACAATCAAATTAAACATCCGATATAATTTTTTGAATGATTCAACGTAATTGTTTCTTTCGTGGGAAAGAACAATTTTGATGAAATACATATATTCAAAAATAATTATATTGAACCATTTAAAAAATTGTATCGAATGTTTAACTTATTGCTAGAATGTCAAAACTGTTTGCAGCAACATATATTATCATGCTTGAATATTCTACACACTATTAAAAATGTCATGAAATTTCAAGAACTTTTAATATACAATGGTAAATGGTATTTAAAACACTCGTAACTGAAATGATTTTTAATGTACATGTTGATGAAATTAAGTTTAAGTGAATTAAAATATATAAGTGTACTGAAATTTAATATACTTTTCATACAAACGTAAATGAAATAATACAAACAAGTAATACAAACGTTAATAAAATTTAAGATTACATTAGTAAATGAATATTCATATACTGCATTACTTTTCATTTACGGGCTTAAACCAAGCTTCTTTTATATGTTAATTAAAAGTCATTTCAATTCACAAAAGAAATTTCTAACAGTGCATAATTATTTTGATGGCTCAACGTAAATGTATTTTTCAAACTGTATCTAGCTAAATTTTTAGATGCTGCAGTAAAATTTTTCTTTCCGTACCATCTCATGGATTTCTGAGATTAGAAAATCTATTTCCTCAATCTCTTCTAAATTCTATTCACTACTAAACGATACTGTTACAATACTAAATACGAATGTACAGCCGGAGTATACAAATTCTGCGTTTGCGATAAATTTAAACCGAGTTCCGTCTAAGGATGGAACAAGGTGCGAATTGCATGCTCCAAACCGAAGACGTGTATGATTTGCGCCTATTCCTCTTGTTCTCAGCTTCGCGAATTAACCTCGTCTAAACAGGTAGGATAATAATGGAGAATTTGTATGCCTACAGTGAATCTCAAATTGCCTGCTATCTTCTTGTTAATGCGGCGTGGGTACCGCCGGTTTTATTAAATGCAGATTGCGCAATCTGACCGACCACGGATTCGCTGCGCTTTTGTTCGAGTACTTGAAATTTCTTAATCGTGTGAATTACGCTTTGTAATGCACGCTGCAAAAAAGTCGAGCGGTATTTATACACGATGGAAATTATATAGAAAATTATAAAACTGCGGAAGGCATTGATATGATTGACGAAGGTAAAAATTATAATAATTATACACAGAAAAAAATGACTATCAAATCAACAATTCATTATTTCATATATAAGCAAGAATATAAAATCTTCTTGGAAGAATTTGATAATCTTGATCAGACATAATTTGCTTACATGAAGAAACAAAATTTCTTTATGTTAGCAAATTATGTCTCTTTGAGATTATAAATACTTCCAAGGAGATTTTATATTCTTGCTTATATATGGAATAATAAATTGTTGATTTGATACTAATTTTTTCTGTATTATCGTATAAAGAATGAATTGTAATATAAAAATATAAAGAAAATATGTTTTATGAAATCAAGTTTAAGCATATAAGGAAATCAATCTTTATATGCAAGTAACTTATATTTATTGTATAATTGCTATCAAATTATCGATGATATGTTATCTTGGTTACGGAGAGCGCGCGATTTTATCCAGCTTTTGCGGATCGATAATAGCCAACGCTCGCGCGTTGGATGCCAGGATTCACGGTATCAGGTTCCGCTGGACAGGATCGCAATAAGATCGGTCATCATCGCACAGCCGAGATCATCTCGCACGCTTTACTTCGCAAACAATGGCTCGTTCCGCGTACGATTGAGCGAGTTGCAGAACATCGCTGGAAACCGAATCGCACATTCTCACGAAATCATAACGCATCAACTTTCCTAATTACAATCACGCTCGAAGTGAAGAAAATACATGCGACGTATAAAACACGAATATTCGTGCTGGAAATAGATTAAAATTGAAAAGCTGAATAAAATGCGAAGAGTTGTAAAAGAAAGCTATATAAAAGTTTCATCTTATAATCTGCTGCAAATATATTGCATGTAGTAAAATTAAAGATTATGACTTATGCGCGAGAGTTAGTTTTTTATATGAGTTAGTATAATCACTTCATTTCCTTTTAAATAGAACTTTATATGTAATCGTGATCAGGAATCGGCTATTAAGTATTTTCGCGATATTTGACTGTTTTCTAGCGATCGAATTCCACCTGAATCTCGTTAGCACTCGAGGCATTGTATTCCGCATCGTTCTAGACCATGTTTACGTGACTGGAACGGTTTTCATTGTGTGCAGTTACACCTCGCGCAAGACTTAAAAAACATCCCTGACCTCGTCCAGGTGTTCCTGGAACCACCAGCGGCTTTTACGAGCCACGTAAGTCATGGCGTGATCGTTTTCCTGGGGGATCAACGTGCGACTTCGCGTCATTCATGGAATATTTCTGTCTTATCCCCGATAAAATACTCTCCATCGTTGTACGTGTAAAGCTCAGTTATACGTCTAGAAATCCTAATCGTTATGAACAAAAAAAATAACTCAAAGAACATAAAAAACTAGCTTTAATATAATTTTATATATTCGAGTTTAAAATAAAAATATATTCTATGGTATTTGAATTTAAATATAAAATTCCATATACACAGAAAAAAAAATTAGTATCAAATCAACATTGTTTCATTGTTTCATATATAAGCAAGAATATAAAATCTCCTTGGAAGTATTTATAATCTCAAAGAGACATAATTTGCTAATATAAAGAAATTTTGTTTCTTCATGTAAGCAAATTATGTCTGATCAATTGATTATCCAATTCTTCCAAGAAGATTTTATATTCTTGCTTATATATGAAACAATGAATTGTTGATTTGATAGTCATTTTTTTCTATGTATAAATATGCTACAATTTGACATATTTATAAAAACGATTTGTAAAAATGTCTGGGTCTTGTACAATTTTTATATAATTTATCATATCACCAGACCACCCATGTAATGCCGATCCAACCAAGGCCATTTTTCGAATCTCGTTCGTCTCGGTGAGCGAAGCCTGGCAGGGATTCGTGAGAAGACGCGGTTCTTTCGACCGGTGGGTAATTTAGCGTGCGTATACTGACGAATTTATGAATGGCGGAAAATATTTGAATGTTGCCAGGAGGGACGGCTCGCGTCTAGCCGCTCTCGCCCAGCCGCAAATATTTAGGCTGAGAGATTTAGAACTAGTCTAGGCCGACTCGAGTCTCGCCGGGATGTAAATCATCCGAAGATCTCTAGCGCCACCCCTATAATCACTCGGTCTTGGTTACGCCGCTTCCTCGACTGAGAAACAAATTTGCGCCGACTTGCTCGCCGAAAGTTTTCGGTATCGCTCTCGGTAACGCTGCCGACCTCCTTTAAGATTGCTTCTATATTTATGACTCGCGCACGATCAAATATTTTTTAAATTACTTCAACAAATATTAATTTTGATATAATTTAAGCTTCTTTTTAATAAAAAGTATTTATAAAAATTTAAATTCATCATTACTTTATTCTCTCTTTGATTGCAATAATGACTTCATAATGTAACACTTGTGTATCTTTATTTTTTTATTTCTTGCCTCGATTATAGATTACCGTTAATTATGCACACTTTCGTGCAACTGGTCATAAACGATTTCGCGTAATAATTCGGCCAAACGCACGTTTTAAAAGCGCGGGGTGTGAAGGTTGTCGGTAAAAATGGGCAAAGGAAGGGCTTCGAACTGGGTTAGCCAAATTACAGCTTCCATGTCAGGTGGGGTGATTGATGCCGCTGCCCCCACAAACCGCCGTGGCGTTTTCCAGGAAATTAAATAGGGCCGAAAGATCAGAGGCTGCCGAGCGCGGACTAGAGAAGGAACAAGCGAAGCGTTTGTGGGGATCTTAAAAGAATCGAGTTTCGGAGCATTTTAGCGCGTCCTTAACGTAAAGTGATTATCACTAGCTAAGGTATGCGCAAATAGGGCGCTAATAGCGCCGTTACACGCCTTTCTGCAGGGTACGGAATAAATCTTAACTCTGACAGATTTTACGACAACCAGCAGACTGCATAAAATAACGACCGACCTGCTCTTGTTAAAATTTTCGTTTCGCTCATCCTGTGTATATGTGTACTAATTTTCGGTGTTAATTTATCTCTCGTATATTAAATATGAATATAAGAAATTTTCACAGAAAAAAAATTAGTATCAAATCAACAATTCATTGTTTCATATATAAGCAAGAATATAAAATTTCCTTGCAAGTATTTATAATCTCAAACAGACATAATTTGCTAACATAAAGAAATTTTGTTTCTTTATGTAAGCAAATTATGATCAAGATTGTCAAATTCTTCCAAGAAGATTTTATATTCTTGCTTATATATGAAACAATGAATTGTTGATTTGATAGTCGTACATTTTTTTTTCTGCGTATCTATCCTTTACAAAAAAATATCAAACATTTTTCACAGCAAAGTAATAAATATTTCTCTAACATCCTTCAATCACTTATGCCCAGTACTTGCAACCATGTTTCCCATCTAAGATGTTATCAGGAGCAATATAAAAGTTCATAGCACAGATACGATAACGGTTTATTCGAGTCGCGGGATACCGACAATGTAAATCGTGCATCATGAATAATATTCAGGTCGCTCGTGATGAACGATGTGCCCGGTTGAGAACCTAACCCCTCCCCCTCCCCCCTCCCTCGCCACCCTGCTCGAGATTCATGAGCGCTTCTGAAAGCTCTGAAAGTGCAACGCGCTGGGCCCCGATGCACCGTCGCCGCGGTCCCGCCGAGAATCGTGATGCAATAAAATAGCGCCACCCACCGGGCCGTCGCTATCTACCGAGGATCTCCGTAATGCCTCACTTCGGGCCCCATGGCTTGCACGGTGTCCTGAAAAGACGCAAGTCTCGGCCCACGGAGGGCAAGGGTGCATAATGAACTCGTTAATTAACTATCGGGAAGCTGGATCGAATCTGATAAGAATCCCTGCCACACGACGCGCCTTTTCGTGTTCCTGCTGGAACACCAGCAACCGTGTTCCGGTATATTACTCGCTCTACGGTTTTTAAATGCTAGGCCTAAACATTTTTCCGACAATTTTCAACTAGTTATTATTATCATCAATAAGGAATTAATTTAGTTCTCAGAGAAAATGTTAAAATATGCCGCGTATTGCAATAAAAATTATTTACATTCCTTCTAATCTTTGTAAATGCGTTACATAAAACGTGAATTAAATAGTTTTGATAAAAAATAGAATAGTGTTTTAATTTCAATAAGTTTGAAAAGAAAAGAAAAACAAATTCAAAAAAACTATTTGTGATATTTCTCAAAAACTTGTAAAATATATGACAATATATGCGATGTTTATTATTATCTCTTGCATTTTTTAATTTATTTGTTTTTTATTCTTTTTATCTTCTTTTAATTATTTTATCTTGTAATACAGCGGCAAATGTTATACATTATCTGGGAAAACATTTATCACAGTAAGATTATTCTACGTTAATAATAACTATACTGCATGCGCCACTTATCGTTTGTATCTGATATATTATAACATTGTTATACATTTGCGCTCATGGTATTTAACGCGGCAACTGTTGCGTTTGTTGCATCAATACTTAGTAACACTTGACGAGTTATGCGCATTTTTAAAACGCGGTTCGCACGATCCTAGTTGTGCCGACTATAATTATCTTCACGATAACGTATTCGTTACCGTTGAACTTTCATTCGTAAACATCATACCATCCGGTTGAAGATGAAGGTAGCGTGGAAGGGAAATTGGAAAATCGATTCGCGCGGTCTATTTTTACACCGTGCAGTCCTATTATACGCATTTCGCGTATTATGTATTCATATTGCATTTCCTATTCATCATTATATGCAAGAGAAAATCAGCGTATCGTGGAAACATAGAAGATCCGTGTATTCATAACTTTTAACAAGCGGCATATCCAGGCACCGAAATTATCTATTTAAAAAACTGTACCGTAAGCAAACGATGACGTGAGCACCGAGAAAAGCGTAATAAGCGGTCGTGCTTAATCACCGCATTGCTCATGCAAACGACGGTCGTCGATTACGATGCAGCCGACTTTCGTGACAAGATCAACGTGCAAGATATTACGATGACAATGAATCAATTGGATAATTATAAATGTTATTCAGCAACATCGATTTAATTTAATTTTCGATTTGTAATTAACGTAATTTCTCATTACGAAGCAACAAATTCTGAAAGTTATATCGTTTCGAAAACTTACGAAAGCATCAATTTATCGCTTGAGAACTCGATCAAACTCGCATATCATCACCATCTTCACTATCTCGAAAGTGTTTGATCTTCATTATCCGCGAATTAATGGAACGACTTCGGAGCCCAAGGTCGAATATTCGAAATCGGAGGAAGTGGTCAATAAATCAAGAGGGACGTTTAAAAGCGCATCAAAGCGTGCTCTCCTCTCCTCTCCTTTCCTCTTTTCCCCCGCTTCCCTCAAACAGCTGATTGATATGCATTTAATAATAGAGATTCGGCACCGCGAAAGAGGCGCTCTCATCTAGGAAGTTTATGGATATTATGGGAATATATTAGCCTCTTCCTACTCCTCTTTCTATCTCTATCTTCCCCAATAGTTTTGTATACCTATACCCTATTTCAATCTCTCAGAACCGGCACTACAAAGGAAAAACGATTACGTCATTGATACGAGAGCAAATTTATCGTAATATATTTCACGTTATTAGAGCATCGTGCTTAAGTACTCGCGTAATTCTCCTTGCTATTGTTCGATTATAACGCGAAATAGGAATCTGGATCGAATTGTAGAGATTCGGTGGAATGAGAAATGAAAAAGACTACATTGCAATGAAGGTTACCTTTATCCGATTCATTTGAAGAATAATGAGACTGTTAAATACATCTACCATTTGTAAACATATAATCGTATGAAGATACGTATAATACATAACTCGCAGCATATTGTATTAATCTTTAGTACTTGTACTTAAAAAAAATTCCTATTTGCTCACTCGAGTATCTCTAACCAGACGTTTACAGTTATTTATATCTCAGGTTGTAATGTATAGATTTTAAGATTTTTTGCACAGAGAGTTAATCGATATCAATACGAATATTTACTACTAAAAGACTTTACTACTATATTATTAATTTCATTTTTTTATCTTTAACAACGAAGAATTTATTTTAAATTTATCAACAAAAAATAATTTAAAATGCAACTGTATCAATAAAATTTTTATCGCAAATTGTTACATTTGGAAGATGACTTTGTCTTTCACGGAAGATTATTAAGCGATTCTTGGAAAGAACGGCCATGTTTTGATCATGCAACGGCAAGTAAAAATAGAGATTGGAACGAATGCAACTTCAAAGTCTCCGCAAATCTACAGCAAATCGACTGAAGAAGCAGGTGCCTCGAAACACGTTAGGAATGCTATCACCAACGAAGATGTAATTTGAGAATAAAAATAAAAATGTTTTAAGACTCACCGATTCGATGCGCAGCAGCGGAGTTATGCGACACTACGTCGATCTATAAAATGCAAAGATATTTGAATATTATAACAGTTCGTATAATAAAATATTTCAAAGTTATTTAAGTATAACTTTTTAAAAAATTAGATAAACGAAAATTTAATTTAATCAATATAATAATTTTAATAATTATAAATTTTTAGCATCTCAAAATTATTAAGTCTACGATTATAAAAATTTTCCTGAAATTTTATTAAATAGTTAAAGCTTGTAAAATAAAAAACAATAAAATTAAGAAAACAACCAACAATATTTTAGTACATTAATATAAAATCTGTAATATAGATATTATGTAAAAAGCTATCGAAATAAACAATTGACTCCGCAGATACTGTGGAAGTTTGACGAATCGCGATGTTCACTTCTCGCTGTTACAAAACACGGCGGGATCTCCTTTGGCTTCATTGTCAACAACTTTTTTTTAGGGGGGACAGCCGATCCCTTCTGTTTACCATCTACGGAATAATTTAGAGCCAAGAATCACCTCTGGATTTTGAAATCCCCATAGCGTCCGCGGAGAGTTAATTTCACGCGAGCGCGCGCGCGCTGGTCATGAATAAACAAATAATAAATTACTTACGCCTAGGTTGCTCCGCTGTTGCTCGATGCCCCCCCAGGCCTCCTCCTCCTCTCAAGTTCCTTGATGGCACACACATCACTCACAACACCCGCGGTAATACTAACGGCTAATTACATCGCGCGTACTAATCATTGAAATACGATAATCGCGCGACACTTTGCACGACACTCCCGCGCGCACTTTGCTATGTTACAATGGAAACATCCGATCACACGGATTGCAGCACGAAACCGCAATCGGCTCGACACTCGCGACGACTCGTAACTTAACACATGGACGTATCCCGGAACGCCCCGTGATATCGCGCCAACTTTATTCGCTGCGTCAAGACTCGATTGATTAGGCCGTCCGATTGTCCGGAAATGTGGTTAGGTTAACGACTGCTCGCACACGGTCGGTCTCGATCGAATATATCTCGCCCGGTACAGATTCTCGCAGATAACCCGATGTACGGCATTCACTCCCGACGCACGCGATGCGCATTTTGTCATATTGCGATGGAAATGTACGATCAAATCTCACGAAGCCGCGTGATCCGCTCAGCATTCCCGACGAGACGTAACTTAACACACGAACGACAATCTCGAACGGCTGAATTCCACTGCGCCAACTTCACCTCGCTGCGACAAGGCTCCGCTGATTACGCGCCGTGTCCGGAAGTGTGGTTAGGTTTATCGACAGCTTGCCCATCTCGATCGAATACATTTCGCCGGTTATGGATTCTCGTAAATAACCGATGTATACACATTGAATTTACGCTACGCGATTGAAAGTGTCGAGATGTGCAAGCATCGTTAATTATGACAGTACATTCAATCTTTTTGTACGCGAACGATGCAAACGCTACTCCACTCGGCGTTGATGCGTCCACTGCATTCAGCAGCGTCCAATACGTGGGGCATTATGTTACCAACCGAAGAATTTGAAATTTATGCAACTTCACTTCAATGCTGCGATATAACGCGGGTTAACTGAATAGCTTAATATGCGATGGACCGATCAATTATTAAAGAAAATAAAAACTATTGCTGATGCTTTTATCAAATAATTAATTAAATGATATATTAAATAATATCTCTTCTCACGCTCCCGATTGCGTTAAGATTTAAAACATATTGAAGAATCGATAATAATTGCACGTGTAATATATTTTAAATGCAAAAATTCCATAAAATATTCGCGTTATAAAGGCCAAGCTTTACAGAATTGGCTTATATTATAAATGTGTGTGTTATAAATGTGTAAAATAGCTGCGTTTGTAATCTTATATTCGCTGTTGCTCCTTTTCTTTTTCGAGTTATTTTAAATGAATAAATCATGCAAAATATCTTTTCCAATAAATATTCGTCACGGGAAATAATTACATATAGCTTTTAAAAATCGCTTTTTCAAATTGCAAAAAATCCAGAAGAATTCGGGTTTTTTTTTCCTGAAAATTTTTTGTGAGAAATAGCTATTTTTGCTATGTACATAATAATATGTTAATTTTTTATGTCCATTATATTAATGTGATCAATGAAGTTATGTAATTTTATTTTTGTTAAAATTTGTACTTTTCTTTCTATTTCCGTTTTATGAACCGGAGTGTGGCGAGCTGTAGACTCAAAAATAAGTGTGATAAGCTACACATTAAAAAATCATATACTGTAAAACAGTAATTGATGATTGGTGAGGTATCTCACCATAACGCGAGATAATTTTCAATTTTTAACGACTTTAATCGTTAAAAGTGGAGTATTGTCTCACATTGATCTGGACTCTTATTAAATCTAGACGTAAGTTAATCGCGATATAAATTTGTTAATTAATATGCATTTAAAATAATTGTCAATTGTTTCTGCTAGCTGATGAAGACTAAATGTAGCTAAAACATACTAATATTAAAGGAGAATAAATTGTTTAAATTGTTAAATTGTTTACAAAAATTACACCATCTAGTTGCTTGTAATTTGGCAGCTTTCCTTCTACATTTAACTTTATTTAATTTCAGCTAAATGTACGCAATCATTTTCTTCATGGAAAGAAGTAAATGTTGTACAAACACAGGTGAATTTTTCTAATGACCGGTTTTTTCGGAACCTTTAGAACTAGCGATAATCAACTGATAATACTGCTTGAATATTCCGCTTTACAAATTAATTCCAGAGAATGAATTATTATATCGCATATCAAATCTAATGTTCTAAATCTAAAATATATAAAAAGTACCTTCGCTTTTTTTATCGCAAACACAATCATGTAAATTAGCATACACATAGTTATAACATCTTTTCATTTGCGAAATATTTAATATAATTAAACTTTACTGATATGATCCAGACTTTACGAAATACTAACTAATGTATCCCATAAAGATGTCTAATATTCGAATAAATGAATAAATATTAAATATAATTAGGAGCAGGGATGAGAAGTCGTTATTTTACCGTTACTTTTACTTTTTTATAATAACGATTTAGTAATGACGTTACAATTTTTTGTAATGGTCAGGTAGAATTGAGGAACTGTCACTTTTGACAAGCAATTTATTGTCATTATGCATTACTAATTTAATAAAATAATTATCATTAGTTGACTCGTTACGCAATGAGTAAAGTTAGTATTTTTCAATGATAATAACGCAAAAATTGAGTTGATTGTCAAAAGTGATTATTCTAATGTTGGCAAATTGTAATGTCATTACCAAATTAAAGTACGGGCCGAACCCACCTAACTTATTTTATAAAACCCACCTAACTTATTTTATTTATTATAAATTTTACAGATATTGGAATAAACTAAGCGATAATAATATATTTATTTCAATCACAAAAATAAAATTATCTCCCATTTATAAATAAACAAAACACTTTTTAATTTTGATATTGAGCCTTATTAAGTGCTTGTGTTTTCGAATCAAAAATAAATTGAAAATAACAAAGAAATTAAACATTATTATCTAAATCACTTTTAAAATAATTATTAATCACGAAAACAAAATCCCTTAGGGTTTATTTTACTGATAAATATCACAATTATTAAAGAAAATAAAAACTATTGCTGATGATTTCGTAAATAATTAATTAAATAATATATTAAATAATCTCTTCTCACGCTCCCGATTGTGTTAAGATTAAAACATATTGAATAATATATTAAATAATATATGTTAATAATATAATTGGTTACTGGACTTTACTTTTTTAGTTAATATTTAGTATGAATTAATATGAATATATTTGAAAACTCATAGTTTTAAATAAGTATACGAATGAATATTTTTTACTGCACAAATTTTTAATGAATAAAATTTGTAGTCCAATTAAAAGTTTTATATATTCATCAGACACTAATGTTAACAAAAAAAGAAGCTAATGCTAAAGAAAAGTTAAAAATTTCATTTCGCAGTAGTAAGAGTAAACGAGTGTATGAGAGAAAAAAGAGAGAAAGGAGAGACTGAGAGGGGAAAGAGGAACAAATCTGTGTCTCAATTAATTGAAGTCTCTAGAAGGTGGGTACGGATAGTATCCCGTTGGAGCAACTCTATACCAACTCAGTCTGTGATATATTTTTATTCGCTGAGGTTTCCAACACCGGTATCGTAACGCCTCTGATCTAAACGCCTTCCACATCCTCCTTTTCATCCTTTCTTTTCATTTTTCTCTTGTATCCAGAAATACGCATATTACGCAAAATGTATAAATGGAGCTGTTACTACTGTTTCATAAGTAAAATGATTGCATGTTGTAAAATCGTGTTATCTTATAATTTCGCAGAATTTTGTTTACTCGTGTATTTAGAAAATAATTTTATAAATATAAATAGATGATGGTGAAATGAATTGCCTTCTACGGTCATAGCTGGATATTATTGCTTTATATTTACTTGTGTGATTTTATATACAATCTTCAAATTCCCCGAATGTGCGCCGAATTGATTTTCCAATCGAAGATTGTATATAAAATCACACAAGTAAATATAAAGCAATAAGATCCAGCTATGACCGTAGAAGGCAATTCATTTCACCATCATCTATTTATATTTATACATTAACGGTCTAAAAACTTCTCTCTAAATAATTTTATAGTTATGTATGTGTTTTCATCACTGACGAAATACCTATTACATGAGTTGATTAATATTTTATGCTGCGTTTTCTGCACGATATTTCGTAGGATGTTTCAAGGAAGACCTTGGAGAAAGAAAAAGTAGGCCCGGCGAACCTTGTAGCCTAATTGCCGCCACGTCATTTGCATAGTTATGCAAATTGTAGGTAAGACTATGGTAGCGCGCGTTTCCCCACCACCTTTCGCCTATTTACTTTGCGAGGCGGAACACCATAGGAAGTATTGCCAGACAATGAAATTGGTAGTGAAAGTTCACGACATTATCACGTCGTACATGGCGCGACTGAATAAAAAAGATCACACGTTTGTGCCATTCGTCTTACGTAGTTAAACAGTGCAGCAAAAAATCTAGCGCACGAAATACGATCTAAATTGCACGCTTAGAAATGATTAATAATTACATTCATGAATTCACAAATCCCTCAATTTTCTTTTTAGAAAAAAAATATGTATAAAAATAGTCGAGAGATAATAAAACTTGTTAACTAGAAATACGTTACGAAATGACAAAGAACGACTATATCGACTCGTTTGCCGACGCGATGGGGAGGAATGAGGCGCGTTTATTTCAGTCATCGTCGAAACCGAACGTTGTGCATGCAAATCCGTTTAAATGTCGTCGCGGTGCCTGAATGGAAATGAACTCTCTCGCTGCGTGCCGGGCGCGAATATATTATTATGCATTCAAGGCGTAATTCGTTGAAAGCCGTGGCGATCATCACCTGCTGGGCGATCGATGGCCAAGCGATCGTTCATGCATTCGTGCACGACCGGTGCAATCGACCTCCAGCTAAAGTAATCAGTGTATTTTCGGCATTAACAGAAAGTGGCAGGAAGCAACAACTTCTTTGTGCAGATGAATATTTTAGAAAAGAAATCTCATTTCAGGATCGTGTTCTGCTCTTCAGGAAATAGTTAAGATTGCAAAAAAATATTAAAGCGTTAACCGTAACAAGATTCTAAATAACGGACATGTTACGTGTTAACGACATCGAAAAGCAGCCAGCCATTATCTTATTATTTTCCGTACAAGAGAATTCCACCAATTATCATGTTACATGCGAATATATCTCAACACATATATATTTAATTGCGGTAACTGTTGCGCATTCCACTAAATAGACCATATTGTTAATGGCGTGTGCATGACGAGCTAAAATTGCATATATTAGATATAAATCAAATATAAAATATATCTGGAATAAGGAGGAGGAACAGAGAATCGGTGAGATCTTCCCAAGCAGGGAAAGCCCCGGAAAAAAAAGGAAGAAAACGAGAGTGCTTCGCGCGACTGTTTCTTCCCTCGTTCCGAGGTGGAATCTATTCATAGACGTGAGCCGGAATAAATAAATAAATTGGTTTTTATTTACGTGCGCTATTGACGTGCGAAAGTCTAGCTTGCGTTTCTTCAGATGCATACTCGTGCATTTTTATGTGCGCAGTCATAACTCGCGGATTTTCTTTTATCTTAAAGTCTTAAAGAATTCTTCCGTGCTGCGCAATTTTCACGTTAATAATCGTGATTGCAAGTGAAAACGTATGCAAATTATTGCATGTTAATGTCATGTATTTATTACTCTTAACTCTTACCGTCGCGTCTTTCCATTTTTCTATTTTTTTTATTTAAAAACTAAAAACAGAGAATAATAATTTTATATTATTCTTGCAATTTGGGAATTTCTTCTTTTCTTTCTTTTTTCTAGGAAAACTGGCACAAATTACAAAGGCAATTTTGCTCAGATTGGTTCATTAATTATAGTTACAGGTTTAAAAAGAAGACACGCGTGGTTTGCGAGCGACCTTATGCACTTCTAGTACTTCGCTAGTACGCATCTTCTCTGACACAACCTATTTCATCTAACAACAAATAATTGCATCAGTTGTTTCGTGTACTCACATTGCGTTTCCGCATGGAAGGATGCGGTTGATTTTCATGCAGATAATGACGGTGTGAAAAAAATAAATAATTGCTATAATAGTCATAATTAGCATAATTGTGTATACCTATATGGTTTACTTCCTATTCCGTAGTTTGTACGTTGATTTACGTTCGCGTAAATTAACAAATTAACATCTCAATCTTATGAATGCTCAATTTAATGCTCGGTTAAATAATACGAGCTTTTGCTTCGTATAATGATCGTACCTTCGAAGAAATCAAACATCAATTTATATTTCCAATATCTTGATTTGTAAAATTAAAAAATATATATTTTTAAATAATTTACATTGAAATTGAAAGAATTCGGAAATGTATCCATTATTGTGAAAGTAACAACTGTTGCATTTTTCCTTAAATATTTCCTTATCGTTATATAATGAGTTTTTCGTTTATTCGCGTTCTTGTTAGGCTCTTACATACAGGAATATTTTAATAAATTATATAACTACAATAATCCCAAAATTAAAATTAGTAAATAAAATTCTGAGAGAAAATTTACATTGAAACTTGTGTAAAAAAATTTGATACTCCCTTTATCTATCTAAGATTAGTAAACATGCAAAAGTTTCAATCGATTTAACACGATTACGACACGATTAGCCTAATGCGCAATGTGTTGCGTCGTACGCCAACTTCGTTCCTACTTTGGATAAATACCACTACCGATTGCTACGGTCTGATATGTCCGTGATTGGAATGCCACGTGGACGCATTAGGAAATGGCTTTCAGCTTTTATTTGCATCGCAGGCATACTGGGTGGCATTTGTGTATCGGCCCCGTGGCTTATTACGCATATTGATCGTCCGGGGGACACTTATACCGGTATGCAAGCGAGTGCAGGGCACGTATTCGCGCGTTAAAATACACGGATTCCTACTGTATCTGGAGCAATCAAAACATTTGTGCGTCAAGATGCGTCCTCCGACAACACGAAATGAAATTCTGTTAATCCCGAAAACTTTCACGTGAACGAGAAACGTAATGGGACATTAATATCCGACATTGTAGATAAAAACGTTCGGATTTTCGGGACGTCGAAGGAGCACCGCGTTCGCGGCGAGATTCGCGTTTGATTTTCATTTTTGAATTCGTGCGAACCTGCGAACTTTGCGAGCATCTCGATGTTGCTTCTCCTAATAAAAATAATTCCTAGCCTCTCGAGTAATTTCTTCGCTTCACGTCTGTACGTACGTACGTGCGTTATAATTGAGAAAATTCGAAAGGAGGGAAGTGGTTTCCAAGAAAACATTCCTGCTATCGGTAGGATCATGAGCGATGTTAATAAGCTGCGCGGTATGGTGAGTACACAAAGAGTTACTCGCTCGGAATTGCGTGTTACCATTTCGTCCCTCGTCCGGCGTACATTTATTTAAATAATTAAGCGCGAATTTTACATCCTTCGTAGTATAAACGGTAATGAGGTTCAGGTAGGAATCGTGGCCTCCTATCGCCGCAGGTACAGACCCCGCGATTTTCAAGTAAATTTTTAACAAGCAAATAACTTATTGTCTTGCACTAATATACATATAACAAATCAGCTAATTGCCTATTTTGGTAATTTTTAATCACCTAAGCTTTTAGAATTACTTAAAACATTTTAATAAACTTGTCATCGATTTCTCACCAACAATCACTTCTTTGCGTTATTATTTCACTTCGATATCAGTTATTATCATCGCCATTTCGCATTTTCTTAGCTTATCCCATGATCTTAAATTAAATGAACTCAACCTTAACTCATGGCAATTTCATTTTTTGTTTTGATTTACTTAAAACGATTCTTCTTTCCTCTAAATTGAAGTTGAGTCCATTATATTTGAAGTAGATCGAAATAACAAATTAAGGAGGAAGCAGCTGGACTTTCTAAGTGTCATAATACGTCGTCGCGTCGTCAAGACTCTCTGTATGCGCGCTACATCGACTTGCTTCTGTGTGTAGTGAGGTCAGTTCTTCTGATTAAGCGGTATAAGGCATAAGAAGAAGGGGACGAGTGCGTTTGCATGCGAGCGAGCATTCTGAGAAATTCTCGCTTCGCGCGTACATACGCGTATGCGTGTACGTACGTACGGATGTCGTGAATCTATGCATATATATCGCCCGGCGAAATCAGTTGGCAGCTTCCTACGAGAGACAGGTAAGCACGCGCGTAGGTATAACACGGAGTGTATTCACCTGGCCGCGTCGTTACCTGACACATACGTCGTGGGTAATCGCTGGGAAATTACAAGCCTATTGCTGTTCCTTTTTACGCTACGTACGGTCGCCCACTTTTTTTCGCGCTACGATTTCACCCTGATATCAGCCATTATCATCGCCACCTCGTGTTTTCTCAGCTTATCCCCCGATCTTCAATTTGACAAAATTAAAAGAACTCAACCTTACATTTTAATAAAAGATGCATATAAGATAAGAATTCGTATAAAAGTAGGACGAAGAGACGTCGAATTAAAAATATCTTTTCAAACACCTTGTCTCGATTAATAAGTTAGCGGAAAGAACAATTTTACGGCAGCATCTAAAAATTTAACTACACAGAAAAAAAATTAATATCAAATCAACAATTCATTGTTACATATATAAACAAGAATATAAAATTTTCTTGGAAGAATTTATAATCTTAAACAGACATAATTTG